>JBAGKK010012273.1:0-11978 GCA_037177015.1 Euceroptres primus
GGTTTTTAAATCAAATACGGACAGAAATCATGCATTTGTTATAAAAAATATCGTATGCGCCAAGGGGGAGAGGGACTCTTTTGACTCGTGTACGTTTTTAGTACTCGTCTCCGTCTCGCGCTACGCGCTCGCCTATGACTCGTACTGAAAACATACACTCGTCAAAAAAGTCCCTCTTCTCCCCCTAGGTGCATAATATACTATTACGCGGGGGAAAAAAAAGCTTGACGTAATTTATCTTTGCAGTAATAACAAAATCTTTTTGTTAAGCCTGCAAATTAATTTTTTTAGTCTAGTTAAAATCTTGTTTTGCAAAAAAAATAATTTTCCTTACCTTACAAACCATTTTGTTATACTTACCAAAATTTTTGGTTGCGACTACAAAATTATTTGGTTGGGTCAACCAAAAGATTCGACAAAAAAATTTGGATTTCCCAACAAAACACTTTTGTAAAGCCTGTATTAAATCAATTTTTTTGTTGGGGCAATCAAATTTTTGTTCGAACCCACAAACACTTTTTTCAGTGTATAAAACCTTAAAGAATCTTCCAAAATTCTTTATTATTTCCAAAAATATTCGAGACTGTTCCAAAACCTTCTAAAATCCTTCAGAATATTCTGAACTTCAGAATTCTGCCGGATCTTTTAGAGCCCTCGAAAATCTGCAAAAAAAAATCCCATAATCCCCAAGAATCTTCTAGATTCTTTTCAAAATCTTCCTGAAATTCTTTTAGGAAGAAAAAAAAATGCAAACAAATTTCTGTGTATATTAAATTTATTGTCAGAGATCCATTTACCCTTTTCCAGGGATTACAATCAATCCCCTATTCCCCTTTTTTCTTTATTTTCCTCATTCTCCCTTATTTATTCAAGATCCCCTAAAATCCCTATTTTTGAGAATTTTGCCTCCCTTTCCCCTTTTTTAATCAATATTCCGATTAATTTTTTAAGAATTATAATAAATAGAAACTTGTAACTTTCAAAAACGCGTGCCACAATATTAAACCCTTAAAGATTTAGAGTTTTTAGAATCTTCCAGAAACTTTAAAACGTTTCCTAAATTTTTTTTTTAATTTTTGAAAAACATTCTGGACTGACTCTAAATCTTGCGGACTCTTTCAATGTATTTCAAAATTTTCCATAATCAAATCTTCTAAACTCCTCTATAACTGTCTAATATCTTCTGGGTTTTCTAAACTGGAATCTTTTCTAAAATCTTTTTTCCTTGGTTCTCCTATAATTTTATAAATTCTTAACCCTTTAAGGTCCGCACCCAGAATTCGTTGACTAAAAATTTAAAAAAAATTAGGGATAATCTACGGTCATTTTTAAACGATTTTTGGAATAAATTTTTTTATATTTTTTAAGTTTTCTCGGTTTTCATCGAGTGTAAGATAATTTGTAGCCTCCTTAAGTGATGTGGAATAGTCCATTTTAATTTAATCCACATATGTTTTTTGTATAATTTTAAGTTTATCCCTTAAAAATTCTAGAAAATCGAAAAAGTGAATGTGCCATATATGGCACAATTTGCAAAATTCTTTGATATTTCGAAAAATATTCTACACTGTTCCAGAATCTTCTAGAATATTCTTAACTCCAGAATTCTGCAGAATCTTTTACAACCCTCTAAAAGTTGCAAAAGACTCCCATATCCACGGATAATAATAAAGTTCTGGAATTCATCCATTGAAGTCTTATAAATTCAGAACGATTTCCTTAAAATCTGACAAATTTTTCTGAATTTAAGTTAATTTAATTTTAAGGTGTAATGATTTTAAGCATTCGCTTTTACTGTGCAACTTCGGTTCCTTCTAAAAACAGTGAAATAATTATGAGAAAAGGGACTCAGTGTTAAAATTTATTGCTTAAAAAATAATATTTTGTTTTACTTATAAATAATGAATACTTACCTATTTTCAATTAATTTAGGCGAAAAAAGTAGTCGTAAGTGCTGAAAAAGTGTAAACTTAATTTTTAATAACATTTATTTGTTTATAAATATGTTTAATTACTTATGAAAAGTGACAAATAAACCATTTTGAATTAATTTCTGCGAAAAAAACGAATGCAAAATGTGCAAAAAATAAAAAATTAATTTGTAAGAAAATGAATTTATTTAAATGATTATTAGTTTATTTATAAGAAATGTTAAATTGATCATTAGTAATCATTCAGTGCATTTTATTTTATTATATTAATCAAAACATTACTGAAATTACATTTTTCAGTACGTTTGACTCACAAAAGACAGAGAGAGTCAAATTTGAGAGGTCGTAACTTTTGACCTATTTAAGTTAAAACCACGTTTTTTAAAAATTTCTCAGAATTGAGTCCTCTTTCATTTATACTTATGTAATTTTCACGTCAGGATTGCAGAAATAATCAAGAAAACATATTTTCCATTTTTTGAGAAAAACAGTGAAAAAACACAAAGTTTCAAAAATTCGTAACTCCGAAGTTTATGAAGATAGAACATTGTTTTTTTTCAATTTACGTAGAATTTTATGTACTTTTAGTTATCCTCTTGCAGCATAAATGTAGATTTATTAGGGAACACTGTGGTTCACAAAAACTAAACCCATGATTTTTGGTCACAAAAATAGGCAAAAAGGTGTCATCCTCAGGAGGCCGTAGCTTGTGATCTATTGAACGTAGAAGGTTGTTATTTGTCTTAAATTAAAGATAATTACGTTAACTTTAAGTCATCTGTAGACCATTTTGGCGTAGGTCAATCGATTATACAAATTCTAGATGATTTTCTGAAAAGTAGCGATTTTTGGGCAAAAATGGAAAAAACAGAGTTTTTAGAAATGCTGTATCTCGGAAAATATTGATACTAGGGCATTATTTTTTTCCAAATTTCTCAAAATTTTGTCTACCTTCTTTCCTCTCTCTACTTTTTTTTTTTCTAAAATCCATAGGAGAGCAATAATCCACGCATATGTGATTTTTGGCACCTTTCTCAAAAAATATGCCCGGGTTCCGATCCGAAATTCTTGTCACAAAACCAGATGGCATATAAGTGACCCAAACTGAAGCGATTAAGCATAAAAAAATGCGCTCGTGAGTTAATACGGGATTTCACCTTTTTTTCCGACAATTTCAGGGCAGCTGCTGGACAGGGAAACCGGGAAATGACCTGGAATTTTTTGTGACCTGGAAAGACCGGGAAATAACCGGGAATTTTTTTGCTGACCGGGAATTTTTTAAATTTTTAATGAAAAGCGATTTTAATTTTCCAAAAATTTGTTACATAAGGTGATTGGCTTATAAGTTATATTATGAATTTTGAAATTCCCGCCTTATTTGTGCAAAGTGAGCAAGCGATTTGAATTCAATCTTAGAAAATGTATACGAAAAACTGCAGAATTCATTGATCAAGAGATTAAAAAACTGAGTAACTAAATAATAATTATTTATTATTATTTTTATATTATAAAGAAGTATAAAAGTATAAGTATAAAAGTATAATAAGTATAAAAGTATAAAAGAAGTATAAAAAACTGAGTAACTAAATAGTAATTATTATTTATTATTTATTTTATATTATAATTATAATTATTATTATTATTATTGCAATATTATTGCAGAAATGTTAGTACGATAGAGGCTAAAATATATCTCGTTTAACAATAATATTCTGTCATCTCATTTCGTTTACAAAATGTAAATGCTTATATATTTTAATATCACACTTTAGTCACTAGGGATTAATTGAACTTAAAATATTTATATTACATAGATTTAAAACCAATGCTCTCGTTTAAGTCACAGTGAAATTTCATTATATAAAATAGCCTAATTTAAATGTTATTTTAATGTTAAATTAAAAAGAAATTCATTTCTGTATATTCAGAATTCAGAATATTAAATAAAAAACATTTTAAAACTTTTTAAACCCACTGCCTTAACTGTTATTCATTGGAAACTATTATTTAATGACCGGGAGAAAGTGTTCGATGTCCGGGAAATGACGGGGAATTTTTTCGTCGGTGAAAACGGCCACCATAAATTTGGATTATGTGTATTTTGAATAGAAACAAATTTCCCACTTTTTTTAAAGAAGAAATTCCCTATTTTTTTTAAATTGAGCTAATGAACCGCTCAGATCCCTGCTTTACTTATTTAATTTTCAAGGACCAATTTTTTTTTGTAGAAAGATTAAATCTGAAAATGAATTAGCTCAGTTGCAGAAAATATTGTAGAACGTAACTCTATTATTTTAAGTTTTCTAATAACCCTTCCTTATTAGCAGGGATAAATGAACTTTTGTTAATTACAAGGGTATGGTGCACATGCGGTTATCATCCTGAGTGAATAAGTACTCGATATGATGTTCTAGGGATGGGGAAAATATTGTGGAAGATGAACCGCGGTTTGAGAGAAGTTAGACAAGTAGGTACTACCTTGGCGTAACCGAATTCTCGGCAGTTAAAAATGCCCATTACCAAGACTAGTATTATCGTTATTAGGAGTCGAGAGGGAGGGCTGCTTGAGTTACGAGGCAATTATGCCGCTGGGTAATACTCGTACGTCAGTCTGAAACAGTCCAGGACTGTCCCCTCGACACTTCATCTAATCCGCACATCGCACGACCATTTCCACTCTCCAAATGACTTTCTTTGACTTTCAGTCGGGCAGAAACTGTACTTTTTTTCCTCTGCATTTTTTGCTTTTAACAATTAAATTTAAAAATATGAAATATTCTGCAGATACTAAAAAAATGTTATCAACATTCACTGAAGCTTATTATTAAACAATATCTTCATCTTTTACGAGAAACGAAGGTAAAAAATGAATTAAATATTAAAGTGGAATTTTAAGGCTTTATACTCTTTGCAGTAAAAGCAGTCTGATATTTGAAGAATTTTTCTGGCTTACGTATGAAAGTTTTCAAGTTTTTAAACTTAAAAATTCAAGTCATGTCGGTGCATATTTAGTGAGATGGTCTATATTAGCTGAGGCTTCTTCCCATATTTAAGAAAAGATCCTAAGCCGATATTTGAGTAGAGAATATGCATACTTTGATCGGTCAAAAACCCCAAGAACCGTGCGCAGGCAGCTCATCGCCTTTTATCTGGTCGTAGAGCTTTGCGGGAGGTGTTTCATAATCCAGACGAATGTGGATCAGACTTTTCGGTCTCTCGGCTCTCGATCTCTTTACCTCCTCCATCTAGTCATTCTGTTCTATGTATACCTTCTCCCTTTTCTATGCTGCAATTTCTCTCTTTTTATCCGGGCGCCGAGTTCCTTTAAGATTATGCAGATCCAACGTCCTTGCCACCGTCTTCACCCGAGAAGCTAATTTCTGCGCTAACCATCCCCTGCCTCGAGTATAAATGCGAATATGAGAGCATTTGCCTTCCTTGGGTGTTTTAAGATACTTTATACTTCGTTTTGGCAACCAACTTTCCAAACACTTTTTTACGAAGATCGTATCTTTTAAGTTTTCATGATTTAATTAAATGGGTGGAGAGGGAAGGAAATCTCATGCTTTTGTTAAAAAAGTGGTGATTGTTCTTGAATTGAAATTTCTTTCAAGCTTCTCTGAATGTGGATAAGAGTAGTCTTTAAATTTTTATGAGAGATTCGGTTAACTACGTAATTAAGAGTTAATATTTGTAATAAGAATTAATAAGAATTATTGAAGAGTTCATATAGATTGAGCCTTTTTTTTTTTCTTCCGGCAGCGATATTTTTGTGTAAAAATTTTTACCATATTGATAAAATTGTACTTTGTGCACGTTTTTTTAAAGCAAAAGATATCACATAATTGTTTTTTGTGGCAAATGGACAAATTTAAAAAAAGTTTCATTTTTAACGTTTTTCAAGTATATGATCAGTATGGGTTTCGTTCATCGGAATTCAATAGAAATCAACAAGATGAAGTTCAATAATTCGATACTCATTTTTAGTACCAACCACAGCTTGTAATATGATGCATCTTCAATTACAAAGCTTTTGGTACACGGAATATTCAACAAAGTTAGATAGTAGGGTCATTTGAAATCTAATCGACTAATTATTAGCTTAGCCATTACCTTAATTAACGTCAAAACTGGTTGTGGAGTTATCTTTGTTAATTTATGCGAACTTGTACAGTCAACGCAAGGATAATACCTACAGGTGATTCGAATAGTGTATAATTAGCCAAATAGGTCAGTAATTCACGTGAAATGTACTGCAAATTTTCAATAATGCTAGATAAACATTCAATTCAAATTTGCAAGCTGTGATTGCATTAATATTGAATTTATGATGAACAATAATTTTCTTTACCAACAATTGAACAACTATTTTTAAAAAATTTTATCAATGTAGTTAAATATGTTTTGAAGTTAAAAATGGGATTTCTAACAGAAGTTTTAAATGCTCTTACAGTCAGTCAAGTAAGAGCGTGTTCGGCAAACGGCAAAATTCGATGAAAACTGCGCATAAGGACTAAATCATTGTTATAAATTGAAAGAGGAGAATTTCCTCTAATATGCAAAGTGTTCAGAATACCGCAATTCTTGTTATATTATTCTTGAGCATTCATTTTTTCTAAAGAGGTTTAATTTATTAGCTAAGAAAAATAAAAAACGAACTGTTTAACCAACGTCACGTTCTAGAAACAACTATTAAAGAATGAACAACCATTAAAGAATGTAACACTTCAAACGGAAAGTTTAGAACACTAGATTTAAAATCACCTAAAAATCTTTTAAAGCTGCAGTGGTTGCGAAGTTATTTACTGTAAAACAAGATAATGCAACTTTCCCACGTTATTGCGCTTTAAATGTGATATTTGCATGAAAAATAGTGAAAATAACTTCATGAATGGAAACAGGAAACTAGAAACAGAATTTTCTAGAGAAAGTAATTATTATGTCGAAAATTAATAGTGAGAATCAGCAACATATTTATCTAACAATTTATCATGAAAGATTGAAAGAATGCAAAAAGTGAATATCGCGATTATCACTATTTTATACATTGGTCAATATCTTTTAAACCAGTGGTTCTATTTTAATCCATAAGCGATCAATTTGAAGCTTGCTTTATGTAGATTACACACACAAATTTTCATCAACGTTCTGATCATTTTGTCTTAGATGGTAATAAATTGAAAATAATTGGTCTTATTTTGGGTCTAAAATTGACTTAAAAATATCGATATGACTCAAAGCTAATAAAAGAAACAAAACCATTTCTTTCACATTGCTTCTTAGAGTAAATTCTTCACTTTCAATTTATTACAATGATTTATTTATAGTGTACAGTTTTCATCGGCATTTGCCGAACACGTTCTTACTTGACTGACTGTAGTCCATAAAATCTTTATTTGTTTATTTGTCCTCAATCATCATAAAAAGATAATCTATGCACGTTTGCCTTTAGTAATGATTCCAGCTATCCTTGAACAAAAATAAATTCCTATGCAATCCTTAGAATATTCTATTACATTTGTGATTTTTATTTTCTGTTAAGAAAAGGAAGGAAGTTCTAAAAGATTAGTGTGTGGTAGACAATTTTTCTTAAAGTTTATGCTTGAAACAAAAGAAAAGTAGGGATTTTTAATTACATTATAGAATTAAAAACTTTTTTTACCTATAGAATAAAAATTTTATTCCTCTTTAAAAGAAAACAATTAATTTAAGATGAAAAAAAAACAATACCGTCAAACGGGGCAACTTTGGACATTTGGGGTAATTTCGAACAGTCCTGGATTCATCGCTTAAATTACTCAAAGTGGTTTTAATTAGGATTTGGAACCAGTTAAGGCTTAAACTGATTCCATATTCTACTTGGAACCGTTTTGACTAATTTAAAGTATCAATTTAGGGCTGTCCGAATTCACCCCACATGTCCGAAGTTGCTCCGTTTGACGGTACCTACTCATATGATGATGAGAATGTAATAAAGTACAATAATTCATCATGATCAAACCTTTGTATTTCGATGTTCAATACATTCAAACGCAATTTTCCTACAAGAAACTATTTCAACGTTTAGAATGTCCCCCAACACTCCAAAGCACTTTCCATTGTAGTTAATTTGTTTAATTTTTCCTCCTGAACAAGACACTAGAAATTAAACAAATAAAATGACCTTTCACAGTGTTTTAAATTTACAAATTTGATTTCTTGTCATTCAGAAAAGTATTTAATAAAAAATTTAATAAAAATATTTAATACAAAATTTTGGATATCAAAATATAACTTGAATAAGTACAATTTTAGGCTAAAACATTTTATTCCAGGAAACTACTTTCAGTTATTGTAAAATTGATTTGATTTTCATCAAGTCTGATATTAAATTGTTAAATCATTTACAAACACGTGAGCGTATTTTCTTTAAGGCTTTATAAAATGCTTCACTTTGTTTTCTTTTATCAAAGCCATGAAGTTTTCCTTGTACAGAAAATATGAAATTACGAATGTATTGGATTTTCTTTCACAAAACCGACAAGAGCAGAATATTTCGAAGGAAATTTTACAGACATGAATTAGGGTTACTTACTTCTAGCGAGACTTGTCGATTTATACGGCAGCTCGTCAGCTTGAATGCGAAGAAAGGAAATGCAAAGTAAGAAACACGTGATGAGAATTTGAACACAGTTCATGTTGAAATCTTTTTAAAATACAAATGCATTTTGCGCTCGCCTCTTCTCTTACATTGCGTTTTATAGTTATCTTCGCATTCTCCCACTCTTCAATTTTAAAAGCGATAGAAAACATGACACAATTTTACTTCACGTAAAAACTTCATAATTTCCTAAAATTCATAATTTCCTAAGTTTTATTTTTAAAATTATGAGCAAAGTTTACTACGCTTTATTTGACAATATTTGTTGTCGTAAAATAGTTTTATACTCAGTAAAAGTTTTTATTGAATGTGGCAGCAATACAAAAATCTTTTAACTGAAAATTAAACAAAAATAAAAACTAGAATTTAATGGACTATCCTCGGAAATATCGGAAAACTCGTGAACTCAGTTTCATCTTGGGAAATCAACTGCACGACTTATTTTAGTATTTCAATCCCGTAGTTTCGAGAAGTTATAGAAAAAAACATCTCAGAATCGATATAACTAATTTCCACGATGGATTCTTTATATGAGTAAAACTGGGATAAACATTAGGAACTTTTAATTACGAAAAACTTTCCAATAAAAGATCACGTTTCATGACTTTTTTCAGTGGTTGCGCTAAATTAATGAAGAAATTATTATTTCTTTCTCTATTGGAAAAACTTTTTAACTTACTTACATGAGCAAATAATTCTGAAATTGTGAAACAAAAAGTTTTTACACTTTGAAACTTTTCAGTCGATGCTAATAATATTTCCATATCAACATTGCCCGAACATTTTTAAGCAAATATTCCTTGCATTCGTAGTTTGAAAACATCCCCAAATATTGTGATTCCATATCATATTGGAAAACTGAATTGGAAAGAATGAAAGCAATTGTAACTTCGAACTTGCTTCCTTTCGCAAGTAAAATTGTTCTAGAGAATGTTTCCTTCTTCTATATATCCATTCTCTACACTCTCTCTACATCCAGATAAAAGGATTATTATTTTTACTAAATTAATTCTATACAGCTGTACTTTACTTATAGCACTTTATTTCCAAGTTTTCCAAGAATGTCCAGGAATTGCGTAATTAAACTAAATTCGAATTCCTGACTCTGAATTGGTCATTGGGAGAGAATGGGTTAAGGTCTTGTACATCTTGAGCGAATAATTACCGGATCTTAATTAGTATTAGATGCAGTAAAGACAAGGAGGTAAGGAAATAGCAGTGGGAGAAGAGCGTAAGCAGATATCCCCGCTTTTGAAAGGAAATCAATGCTGAAATTGAAGATGATCCTTGAATTAAGGACCCAGTTGGAAGATCTTGAATATGACAAAGACTGTTGTTCTCTAGCAAATACAGGATGTAGGTATGGACGCGGCATCGTCTTGCGGTAATTAGCCCAGCTAATCACCCTCCAGCACGTTATCTTAATGGGTGCCGTTATGCAATGACATAGAAACCGCCCTAAACCCTCTCTCCCTCTCATTCTCTCTGTCTTTCTATTTGTGCTCGCCTCACGCCACAAGCCAGTAGTTTAATCGCATCGATAGATTTCTGCTCTATGGCATCGAATATTTCCCTAATGTCGGTCATGCACGAAAACGTGCCAACAAGCCAACGAACGTTGCCAATTTTTATTTCCACGAGTACATTAAGCGAGATATAACTGGAGTGAAGGTAATTCCTACCAAAAAGGCAGCGAATCCATATGTGGTATTGATTGAATTGACATCGGGGTAAAAAGGTTTATTCTTCGTAAAAGCTTGTCTTCGAATCAAAATATAAACTTTTTTCGACAGCGTGCGTAAAATGCGTTTTTACACATCCATATTAGTGTGTAAAACGGCTTATTATACACTCACTAATATGGGTGTGTTAAAAAAGCACTTTGCGCATACTGTGTCAAAAAATATCGTATGCAACTCGTGCGTACGGTTTTACCCACTTGTGTTGATCGCGTGTGTAAAACCGCATTTTACGCACATGTTGCATAATATAGTATTCTACATACCAAACCAGCAGGGATCACAGTGGTTGAGTAGTTTAACTTTAGGGGAAATAGGAGAATATATTCTCGAAAAAGGGGATTTTTTATTAACACCGGCAGAGTGAATAAATTTGGAATGTTTATAGAAGCAGGAAAAAAATAACCAAAATTAATTTCAATGCATTTTGGAAGAGGCAGCGATACATAATAATTCATAATGAATTCTTTGGAATTTAATTATGACCTTGAATTCTTTGAAATTCATCATGAATTCATTAGAATTTAATTATGAATGCATTTGAATTCTTCGAAATTCATTCTTCTCAATTCACGTTGAATTATTTGGAATTGACAATGAACTCTTCGAAATTCACCATGAATTCATTGTAATTCTTTGGAATTCACCAGGAGTACTTCAGAATTTACCTTGAATTCTTCGAAATTCATCATAAATTCTTTGGAATTTAATTATAAATTTTTTGGAATTCTTTAGATATCACCTTGAATTATTTAGAATTTAATTATAAATTTTTTGGAATTCTTTGGAATTCATCATGAATTATTTGGAATGCAATTATAAATTCTTTGGTGATTTTCTGGAATTCATCTTGAATTCTTTAGAGATCACCTTAAATTCTTTGGAATTCCTCATGAATTCTTCAGACATGACAACGAATTGACCTTCAATTCTGAAGGACTCCAAAGAATTCCTGGTGAATTCCGAAGAATCCCTGGGGATTTCCAATGAATTTGTGGTGAATTCCGAAGAATCCCAAAGAATTCATAATTAAATTTCAAAGAATTCCGAATAGTTCATTGTGAATTCCAAATAATTTCAAAGAATTAAAGGTGAATTTCAAAGGATCCTGAAGCATTCATAATTAAATTTCAAAAAATTCCAATGAATTCATTGTGAATCCCGAAGAATTCATTGTGAATCCCAACGAATTTATAGCTCTGTGAAGCTCCACTACATGAACTTATGGCTTTTTAGATACTTCGCATAGGTTAAAATTAATTTTATATAATTAATTTGAGATGAGTTTCATTTAAAATACAAGTACCTAAATCTTTCAGATAAAATACACAATTCTCAAATGTATTTCAAATAAAATACAAAAATACATAAATATACTTTGTATTTTATCTAAAATACATTGGCTAAATTGTATTTTTCCTGCAATGTATTTCAACTACTTTATGGCGAAATACTTGAATTTTGAAAAATGTATTTGAAGTATTTTGTGCCCAGCTCTGCTGAGTAAATTTGATGAAATAATGAGTGAATAGAACAACGCAAATAAAGTAAATTAAAAGTTTCAGAAATAGTGATAAAAAATTTTTAAAACCATATTTAAAACTTTATTTTTAAATGATAAAAAAATAAATTAATGATAGTTGACAGCAATCGCCATTTTTGAATGTA
>JBAGKK010012284.1:0-11978 GCA_037177015.1 Euceroptres primus
GCCGCATAAGTTTTGTTATTTAATCTACACTATCGGTCGCCTAAGGTTTTTTATACTTATCTAAATATGGCTTTAAAATATATAATAGTTTGAAAGCAGAAGGAAAGAATGAAGAATTGGAATTTTCAGCTGAGTAGAATTTTTTGTGTATTGAAACAGTTCCTCTTGAATAGTTTGGCAAGAAGCGTCCCTCGCGAAATAATGCAGGTTCGTTGGCCCTGATGACTTGCCCTGACTGCCGGTTTTCTCTTTCCCTCACACACTCTGTCTTAGTAACTTCGACTTTGCTGCCGCAAAGAACCGAGTTTTTGTCGCCCCCATTGTGTCAGACGACTGCCTCTTCCTCTATTGTGCGCATTCATCAGCGCATTCATTCATTCCACTAGCATTGTCTTACAGCTGTCCACGCTTAAGGTCCTCTTTCCTGGCCACAGAATTATATTCCGCATTAGTAGCGCACAGTGGGGAAAAAGCATCTTTTTTGGACAAAAATCGACCGTCAGTAGAATTCTTAACGGATTTTGATGTTATTTTTTTTTAATGACTACCAGGTCTACCAGGTATAACGACTAACTGCGAATATTTCACTATGACTGAACAAAAATTTGTTATTTGACAACAAAGTTTAAACTTTTTTTATAACTAACTTCTCAGTGACACCATATCCTTTAAGATTCTCAAATTTATTAAAATAGGTCATAAATCAATGTAATAACTAACTAGAAATAATATCTAGTAGGTTAAACTGAGAAAAAATTGTTTATAAAGTTATAAACAAACTATTGAACAAAAGTAATTTTTTGTGATTAGTAATGATTAGCTATTTTAAATCCATAGATATTGTATGAAATATGACAGATAATAATGTGCGCTTACAATTAAATAAGATTAGCTAATGTTTAACAATTATTTAAACAATTTTTATAAACAAATACACATTATGCCAATTTTTGCCCGAATGGGCGTAATTTTTTTCCCGGAATAAACCAGAAATTTCTTTCCAGGTATTTCTTGCTGTCATATATTTCATAGTGACAAAATTTTTTTATTATATAAACAATTTTTCTAAACAAATTCATGTTTTCATCATTTTTCATGAAAAGATTTCCGTTTTTTTGCGTTATCAACTCGAACTGTTTTGCTAAACACTCCTTGCTGACATATTTTTCATAATGATCATAATTGTTTATCATATAAACAATTTTTAAACATAAATGGATATTTTGACCATTTTTTCATGATTAGGTCCAATTTTCTTGAGGAATGAACTAGAAATGTCTTTCAAGGGACTTCTTGCTATCATATTTTTTATAGGGACAAAAAATGCTGATTATATAAACAATTTTTATAAACAAATGCATACTGTCACCATTTTTTTCTAGAATAGGCTTTATTTCCTTTTTGCATAATTAACTCGAAACGTCTTGCGAAACACTCTTTGTTGCCATATTTTTCGTAATGACAATAATTGTTTATTATTTAATCAATTTTTACAAAGAAATGCACATTTTGACCATTTTTTTAATGATTAGGCCTAATTTTCTTGCACAATGAACTACAAATGTCTTTTCAGGGACTTCTTGCTATCATATTTTTCATAGTGTCAAAAACTGCTAATTATATAAACAAGTTTTATAAACAAATCCATATCTTTACCATTTTTTCAAGAATGGGCTTCATTTTTTTTGTGTATTTAACTCGAAATGCTTTGCCAAACACTCTTTGTTGCCATATTTTTCATAAAGACAATAATTGTTTATTATATAATCAATTTTTATAAGCTGATGCACATATTGAACATTTTTTCTTGAATAGGCCTAATTTTTTTGCGAAGTGAAGTAGAAATGTCTTTCCAGAAACTCTTTGCTGCTATATTTTTCACAGGGACAAAAAAGTTAATCATATAAACAATTTTTATAAATAAATGCACATTTTCACCATTTTTTCATGAATAGGCTTCATTTTCTTGCCAAATCAACTTGAAATGTTTTGCCAATGATTCCTTGCTGCTATATTTTTCATAATGTAATTATAAATTTTATAAACAATATTTACAATGAAATGCATATTTTCACCATTTTTTCTTTAATAAACTTCATTTTTTTGCGCACTCAACTCGAAATCGTTTGCCAAAAACTCGTTGCAGCCATATTCTTTATAATGACAATAATTGTTGATTGTTCGAACAATTTTTATAAACAAATGCATATTTTCACCTTTTTTAAAGATCAGACTTCATTTTTTTACATAATCAATTCGAACTGTTTTGCGGAAGACTCCTTACTGCCATATTTTTCATAATGACAGTAATTACATAAACAATTTTTATAAACAAATGCACATTTTTACAATTGCTTCATGAAAAGGCTTCATTTTTTTACGGAATCATCTGGAAATGTCGTGTCAAAAACTCCTAGCTGTCACATATTTGAAACTGATAGAAGCTATTAATTTCCTAAACTAGAATTAAGCCTATTCAAGAAAAAATGGTGAAAATGTGCGTTTATTTAAAAAAATTGTTTATATAATGAACGGTTTTTGTCACTATGAAAAATATGACAGCAAGAAGTCTTTGACAAGACATTTTGAGTTGATTCCGCAAAAAAACGAAGCCTTTTCATGAAACAATTGTAAAAATGTGCATTTGTTTATAAAAATTGTTTATATAATTAATACTTAATGTCACTACGAAAAATATGATAGCAAGGAGTCCTGGAAAGGCATTTCTAGTTCATTACACAAAAAATTAGGCCTATTCATGAAGAAATGGTCAAAATGTTCGTTTGTTTATAAAACTTGTTTATTTAATTAACAATTATTGGCATTATGAGAAATATGGTAGCAAGGAGTTTTTGGCAGAACATTTCGAGTTGATTACATAAAAAAAATGAAGTCTATTTATGAAAAAATGGTGAAAATTTGCATTTGTTTATAAAAATTGTTAATATAATCAACAATTATTGTTATTATGAAAAATATGGCAGCAAGAAGTCTTTGACAAAACATTTTGAGTTGATTCCGAAAAAAAAGTGAAGCTTATTCATGAAGAAATGGTTAAAATGTGCATTTGTTTATAAAAATTGTTCATATATTTAACAGTTTTTGTAATTATGAAAAATACGTCAGAAAGGAGTCCTTATCAAAACATTCAAAATTAATTCCGCAAAAAAGTTATGCCTATTTATGAAAAAATGGTTAAAGTGTGCATTTGCTTATAAAAATTGTCTAAATAATTGGTAAACACCAACTATTTTTAACTAATTGTAAGCGCACATTATTATCTATCATATTTCATACAAATCCATGGATTTAAAATTGCTAATCATTGCAAATCACGAGAGAATGACTTTTGTTCAATAGTTTGTTTATAACATTATAAACAACTTTAAATGTAAAAATTAAAAATTAAACAGTTTCTGAATAAGATATATAAGAGAATTAAATATTAATTTATTATTATGTAAAATAATAATAAACTCAGTTTCAAATATATAAAAAATAAAATATAAATTTTCAGTTCCAACATTACCAACGATTAAAATATAAATATTGAAAATTGAATTTAAACATTTTCTGAATAAAATAAAATTATTTAAGTATTTCAAATATTAGGAAGAATCAAATTAAACCATCAGTAAAATAATTTTTTTAAATTTAAATATTTTGCTTTCAATTTTCCTTTAATACAAGTAAAAACACGTTATTTTGTAATCATTCGTATTTATTTAAAAAATAATTTTTTCAATAATTGTTATCAATTAATAAAATGAAGCTAAGCTGCATGTTATTTTCAATTATTTAAAACATTAAGTATTAACTATTATTTATTAAATAAATTATATCTGAATTATTATTTTGAATTATTATTATTTTTCTTTCTGTTATCATTATTATTATTAGTATTATTATTATTATTTACTTAAATTATTATGGGCAAGAGAAATCAAGTCTCGGAAGAACATATTTAATTATACTTTCAAGAATTGCAATCTTATAATTAATGGTATTTTTTTTAAAAAAAGACATTTTTCAAGAACAAAATTTGAAACAAACGAAAATTATTTGTAAAAAATAATTAATACTATTAATATTATTATTAATATTATTATTAATATTATTTATTTTAAAAAACTTTTTACCGAACTATTCTTTTTCTCGCTTTTTACCAAATTTTAAAAAATTAGCCACTTTTAAGGAATGCAAGCTTATTTTCTCGAGAAAAAGATTCTCTACAACTTGACCTCATCCTATTTTTTAAAGAAATTTTTTAATGGTTGAAAAATAATTTTTAAAAATAATTTTTGTAACAAAAAATTTTGTAAACAAATGACTATATTTTATACGAATTTATTTACATTTAAAAATTGTAGATCAAGTGGTAGAGAATCTTTGTCCCGTGGAAATATGCTATTTTTCTTTAAAATTGTAGCATTTTTTAAAATTTTGTAAGAAGCGATAAGAAAAAAATTCAGACAAAACTAAAATTTTGTAAATAAACAATTTTTGTAAATAAAATATTTTTTCCACGAAAAGTAAACTTTTCTCTTTTAAACAATACCATCAATAAGAATATTATATTTCTGAAAAGTATAATCAATTCTGTTTTCCCAAGACCTGTTTTTTCCTGCCCATAAAATCTTAATCATTTAAGTGTAAAGAAAATTTTACTATTTTTAATTATTAAAAGTTTTAAGTAAAATGATTTTCCTTAAAAATTTATGACGCTGATTATGCGCTTCAAAGGATGTTTCAAATCAAATAGGTGCCCTAAAAAATGCAGCTGTTTAACAAGAGACTTCGCTCACTTACCCTACCCCTTACCCATAATTTTTTCATTTTTGATCAAATAGGTAAACATGAAAAAATATGTTTTAATAATAGAAGCTTTTTTTTGACACAAATAAAATTTCCTTCAACATTAGATTCCAGCAGAGTTTTTCCAATTTGGAATTTTAAAGATTGTTTTCAATTTCCTAAATTTTGACGTCAGCGAATTCTCTTAACTTCACGATGACTGGGGCATCCAGCTTTATGAGAACAAGAGGAGGCATTCTATCACTTCAACGCATCTCACACCCGATCCGAATAGCAAATATTTCGTGCCAGCAAAAGGGTCGACTTCCTTAGTTGAAGGGGCAGGGGCAAAGGTGACTTGTAGTAGCAGAATCTCGTGATGGTGTGAGAGGAAGAAGGAAGGAAGGAGGATGGGGTGCCGGGTTGCGCGCTATGTTGTGATGTAATTAGGTTGTCTGGAACACTCACGTCACGTCACAGAGCTCGCTGCGAGGCAGATGGAGACATAATGTGGCGTCTGTATCGCGAAACCAAGAGCGAGTTCCTTCGCTCGCCTCCCTCGCTCACCTCCTTCGCTCGCCTCCTTCGCTCTCCTTCAACAGCCGAAATCATCTATAGCCTTTTCGCCCCTTGCACCTTCCCAACATCCATTCACATAGTCTTTTCTTCCATTCTCTCTTTCGATAATTATCCATCGGTTTTCCCGCTTTCTTCTCTTTTAACCACTTTGGGATCTTATGAGAAATTGAATTCTGACTTTATAAAAGTTATAAAAGATATATCAGAACACGTCTAGCTTATTACTGACGTGAATTAAAAGAGGTTACAGAAAAACTTTTAGTGAAAGGTGTTCAAAATTGACAGTTCCAAATAGGTAGTCTTAGAATACTCTATTAATAGAATTTAGAACTTAGAATTTATTTTATTTAATCCCTGGGGCTAAACAGCCCTCTAAGGAACAAATGATACATTTAACAATACAAATAAAGAGTACCAACCCTGGTCCAATATAAATAATGACTTAGAATAAAAGCTGGAGGTAATAATGGCGGATATTAAAGAGAACTTAGGAATTACTTAATTAATCAATATTTAGTGCTTAATTACACAGCTTCTTTGATTTTTAAAAGATGTTTAAAAATTAAAAAAGAAAGTAAATTTTAAAAAGATTTTTAAAAGTCTTAGGAAACCGGGTTGCCTAAGACGGAAAAAATACATATTCTTTTCAGCATCGCACAAAAAATGCGAAGGATAAAGTTTACTTCGATTTCGGGGTAAAAATTACCTGCAACAAAAATTAACTTCACAGGATAAAATTTACCCAAATCTCGGTTAAATTTTCTTTTGTTTTTCCACGACAACACATATATTATGAAAGACGTGAAGTTGCCTGAATAAACAATTGTCCCTCTAAAAAATTACCTGCAACAAATTTTATCATTAGTTTCTTTCTGTGCGAAATTTATTGTCTTTTAAACATTTTTTGAACTTTTAAGCATATGAACTTTGTGAAGCAAACATGAAACTATGATGTCAGTAATCGCTTTTGCTTCTAAAGTTCCTTAAAATCGAAAATTTTCGGAAAATATGGAAGGGGTCTTAGGCAACTTTTCCCTATTTGAAATAAATTTCCTAAGTTATAATTATAATTATTAGCTATAGAATATAAATCAATAATTACTTTTTGAATATCACCTCCATAACTCTGTTTTATAGGGTCCCAAAGAAACCTCATAAGTGAAAAATTGGGCTTTGCGAGTTTTTGGCGTTATTTATGACTTTTTGGCAGTTTTTTTTAGTACAAATTGTTTCTAATACATAAAATACTACTTTCTACTAATAACTAAATGCTAAATGTTTACATAAATTTTTTAAACATTTTATTATCGTTTATAGCAATTTCTCTTAGAATATAGCTAGAAACTTGCGGTTTTTTCAAAAATTTTCCACTTTCTGAACACTTTAAAAATGCAGTGAATTAATTAATTCAAGTTAACAAACATAATTGTTTAAACAATTATTTATTAATTTATTCTTGAATTTGTTTTTTGTATAACATCATTTTTCGGAGTTATTACTCATCATTGTAAACATAATATTCTTTATATTAATTTCCGGAGAGTGTGAATAATTCTAAATAGTATATTATGTAACATGTGTGTAAAATCGTACGCACAAGTTGCATACGATATTTTTTGACCCAGTGTGCGTAAAATACGTTTTTACACACGCATATTAGTGGGTGTGTAATAACCATCTTCAAAATGACTTCTGTAAGAAATTAACGTACAATTTAATTTTAAGAACGTTATTACGTATTTTTGACACAGTGTGCGTAAAATGCGTTTTTACACACCCATATTAGTGGGTGTGTAATAAGTCATTTTAAGCACTAATAAGGGTGTGTAAAAACTTTTTAAGGTTTTAAGAACGTATTACTGTGTTTTTGACACAGTGTGCGTCAAATGCGTTTTTACACAACCATATTAGTGGGTGTGTAATAAGCCATTTTACGCACTAATATGGGTGTGCAAAAAACGCATTTTCCGCACACTGTGTCAAAATCACGTAATAACGTTCTTAAAATTAAATTATACATTAATTTCTTACAGAAGTCGTTTTGAAATTAAAGAACTAATATTTCCTGAAAGATATCAACTTTGAAAATATTCTAAAAATATAAAAGGTGGATTTTATAAAGTCAACATCAGAAGAGCTCAGTGAGGAAAGATATTATTTCTACAACTAGGTGTATATAAAATTAAAAAGGTACAAATTATCAGTAATATCGCAATAATCGTAATAAGTTTGGACTTTAATTATTGCTACTATAATTTATGTGGAATTGCATTATGTTAATAAATATAATAATAACATTAACTATAATAATAATATGAAATATTTTAATTTAATGTTCAACTCAAATAAAATATGGACAATTCTTTGGAATTCTTAGCTATTATAATTTATATGGAATAGAATTATGTTATTGAATATAATAATAATGTTAACTATAATAATGATATGAAATATTTTAATTTAATGTTCAACTCAAATAAAATATGGATAATTCTTTGGAATTCTTTGCTATTATAATTTATGTGGAATTGAATTATGTTATTAAATATAATAATAATGTTATATAGTATAATAATAATACTATATGAAATATTTTAATGTAATGTTCAACTCAAATACAATATGAATAATTCTTTGGAATTGATTAAATAAAATGTGTTCTACTTTAGAATTTTAGTATTTAAGTAATTGAAATGTCGAATTGTCACTTTATTGTCGATTGCAAATTCTCGTCAATTTAAATTAAAATACATAATAAAGAAATGTCTTTGTATAATTTTCGACAGCACGACATAAAAAATTGTTTAAAAAAAAGTTAAATGTCGATATTGTACAAATGTTCTGTATTTATTTAAGAATTATGTCCTGTATGAAGATAAAATAAATATTCAAGAAATATCAACTGATTTTTATGATTCAGTCTCATACAACCGAATAAGAGTACTGTTACCAATATAAATATTTAAAAAATTTTCTTGTTTGTTTCCGGACAATGATCCAGGAACATTCCAAAGGAACATTCAGGGCACTTTCGGGGCAATGCACCAGGAATATTCCACGATTCCAATTGTTGGAATATTCCCTGAGAATATTCCCAATGTTACAATGGAATATTCCAGGAATGTGAATAGAATATTCCGTGCTATGTGGGTAGCAAATGAATAAAAATACTTTACTTTAAAAAAATAGAATACTATTTAAAGAATGATTCTTGTTGATGTTTATTTATTTATTATAAATTATTTATTTATTATTTATTTATTTATAACTAAAAAGTCAAAGCAAAACTGAAGATTTCAGAAAAACGCAACTTTCTAGCATTACTCTAAAAGAAGATGGTTATAAACAATAATCAACTGTTTAAATAATTATGTTTGTTAACTTGCATAAATTATTACCTCACTAAGTGAAAAGGGGACAAAAAGGTAAAAATGTCAAAAAAAAAAACCACAACCATCTGGCATTAGGAGATGATAGTAGATAGTATATAGATAGTAGATAGTAGATAGTAGATAGTAAATAGTAGATATATAGTAGAAAGTAAATAGATAGTAGATAGTAAATAGATAGTAGATACTAGATAGTAGATAGATAGTAGATAGTAGATAGTATATAGTTGTAAATAATAATTTGTTTAAACAAGAGAAGATAGTAGACAGTAGATAGTAGATAGATAGTAGATAGCAGATAGTAGATAGTTGTAAATAATAGTTTGTTTAATCAAGAGAAGATAGTAGATAAATAGTAGATAGTAGATAGCAGATAGTTGTAAATAATAATTTGTCTAGTAGATAGTATTATTATTATTTACATCTATCTACTGATAGTTGTAAATAATAATTTGTTTAAACAAGGGAAGATAGTAGAAAGTAGGTAGATCATAGGTAGTAGATAGTAGATAGAAGATAGTAGATAGTTGTAAATAATAATTTGTTTAGCAGATAGTAGATAGTATTATTATTATTATTATTATTTACAACTATCTACTGATAGTTTTAAATAATAATTTGTTTAAACAAGGGAAGATAGTAGAAAGTAGGTAGATCATAGATAGTAAATAGTAGATAGTAGACAGTAGATAGCAGATAGTAGATACTTATAAATAATTATTTGTTTAAACAAGAGAAGATAGTAGCTAGTAGATAGTTATTAGATAGTAGATAGTAGATGGTTGTGAATAATAATTTGTTTAGTAGACAGTAGATAGACAGCAGATAGTAGATAGTTGTAAATAATAATTTGTTTAGTAGATAGTCGATATATACTAGATAGTATATAATAATAATAGTAATAATAATTAATGATCATGATTATAATTAATAATATTAATAATAATAGTCAATAATGATTTGTTTAAACAAGAGAAGATAGTAAACAGTAGATAGTAGATAGATAGTAGGTAGTAGGTAGATAGTAGATAGTAGATAGTAGATAGAAGATAGAAGATTGCAGATAGTAGATAGTTGAAAATAATAGTTTGTTTAATCAAGAGAAGATAGTAGACAGTAGATAGTAGATAGATAGTAGATAGTAGGTAGATAGTAGATAGCAGATAGTAGATAGTTGAAAATAATAATTTGTTTAATCAAGAGAAGATAATAGACAGTAGATAGTAGATAGATAGTAGATAGTTGTAAATAATAATTTGTTTAGTAGATAGTAGGCAGTTATAAATAATAATTTGTTTAAACAAGAGAAGATAGTAGACAGTAGACAGTAGATAGCAGATAGTAGATAGTTGAAAATAATAACTTGTTTAATCAAGAGAAGACAGTAGATAGTAGATAGATAGTAGATAATTGTAAATAATAATTTGTTTAAATAAGAGAAAATAGTAGACAGTAGATAGTAGATAGATAGTAAATAGTAGACAGTAGATAGCAGATAGTAGATAGTTGAAAATAATAATTTGTTTAATCAAGAGAAGATAGTAGACAGTAGATAGTAGATAGATAGTAGTTATATATATATATATAAGTAAATAATAATTTGTTTAAATAAGAGAAGATAGTAGACAGTAGATAGTAGATAGATAGTAGATAGTAGAAAGTAGATAGCAGATAGTAGATAGTTGTAAATAATAATTTGTTTAATCAATTATGTTTTTAAATTGCATTAATACAAATTGGTTTCTTTTTCAGTGGGATAGTCTTTCTATCAAACAAGTTTAATAAAAATGTAAAGAAAACCCTATCCACTTCCGGAACAGAAAACGAATTGGAACTTATTGAAATTTTTTTCTATCAAATCCTATCCAACTTTTCCAGCAGGGTTATATTTAAAAATCCAGTGAGCATTTAATTCGTCGGCAAAAACAACGCAAGTGTTTTTATTATAGATATAATTTCAAGATTTCTGAATCGTTGACAAAAACAACGCAAGTGTTTTTATTATAGATATAATTTCAAGACTTTTTCAATGTAAGTATAGGTTTAAATTAAAAACAACATGAAAATTTGGAGATTACAGGTTTGTGTTGAGAATCTAATTTGTAAATCAGTATCAGTACAGATTAATCTTAAAGAGTCTGATAAGGATATACACTGCAATGAATTTGATCCAGACGAGAGTCTTATTTTCTCCAACAAACCACTAATTACTAATTTATTTATATAAAATGAATTTTTTCCAGTTTTAACATTTCTCATATTATTTGTTCCCTTTTTTTTCGCAACCTCACGTGCATTTGGCCGTGTCTGCAAGTCACGTTGTACAAACTGCTTATATTACTTTTTACTCCAATACTCGTTTCACAGGAGACTAAATTGACGCCAATTAATTTTCCTTTAAACTGTCGTTTTCCAAGCGAGAGTCACGCGATCTATGGACAAATCTTCTTTTTACCTAACATGTTTCTCTGCGTCTTCTTAAAATTCGTGTAGTCGGTGTAAAAGGGGCCGAGGGAGAGGTAGTGCTACACGTTTTTACTTTATTGTGACTGGACATGTCCCTTGATCCTAAAGTGGAACGTTGCTCTCCCCAGAAGCATTTTTATCCCTCTCTCACTCTCTCACAGCGGGAGTTCATCCCAGCTCTGTTACCAAACCAGGCAACCGCGATCTCGGTTAAAACAGTGGGAGAAGGGGGAGAAATCTCCCCCTTTCTCGGTCATTCTACTCCACTGTCTTCGTAATCACGAGGACCCCCTGAAAATAATATGCTCCTTGGACAGCCGCGAATTATGAGACTCTTCTCAGTATCGTCGAAAGTAATTGATCGTAATGCACTATATTGCTAGGGTGCCTTGCTTCAGGCACGTTGTATCAGAAATCTTTGCTCTTTGCATTTGCATGAAACTATAGTCTTTTACGTGTCATAAAGCGAGTCTGACTTTGAATACTTTTTGAAAATTAAAGGTGGAGCGACGTAAAATTGATCGTAAATTCTGGAAGCAATAAGTTTTAAACATCATATTCCCAAAAATGAAGTTTAATCGGAGTAAGTAAAGTGAATTTCAAAAGGATTCCAACTTCCATTTACAGTGGGACCTCGTTCGTGTCGCAGACTTGGGACCGTGAACCTCGTTCATGTCGCAAACGTCACTTCCGGTCGTTTCAGGGGCGTACTTAGGCGTACGTACCGCGATTGATTCTAATGTACCACGA
>JBAGKK010012295.1:0-11976 GCA_037177015.1 Euceroptres primus
GTAAATGCGCAGAGAGTCGTGATGTAAACAACGTCTGGCGGCCCTGACTGCTCGAGCGATGGCGCCATCGCGGGACGTTCAGGCGCGGAGGACAGAATCAATGAAGCGTGAACGACCATGAAGGTGGTGCTCGATTCAGGGGCTTTCGATTCAGCGACGAGTGTAGTTTCGGTCGGGTTTCCGTCCGTCCATCGATTACCACTTGCAACTTCAAAAGCATTTTAGGTAAAAGTCTCAAATTTTGTATAAATATTCATGATTCATGCACCATTAGAGGAAAAATATTGAGAACCCGAACAACGTTGTATGTGCATAAAATAGCAATGCCTTAGCAACCATTGCTAATGATTGTTAATGAGCGCCATGGAGTAATGAAGAGGGTAAAAGGGTATAAGGGAGGGATGCTAAATACACCATTAGAGGAAAAATATTGAGAACCGGAATGGCGTTGTATGTGCAGAAAATAACAATGCCATAGCAACCGTTGCTAAGGGTTGTTATAGAGCGATGAAAAGATGAAGAGGGTACAGGGGTATAAGGGAGGGTTGCTATATTTAGCATCCCTCCTGTTACAGGAAAAATATTTATAACCCGAACAACGTTGTATGTGCTGAATATAACAATACCATATAGCAACCATTGCTAAGGGTTGTTATTGAGGGATGAAGAGGGTAAAGGGGTAAAGGGGAGGGATGTTAAGTATATCATTAGAGGAAAAATATTGAGAACCCGAACAATGTTGTATGTGCTAAAAATCACAATGCCATAGAATTGGAGGAAGTGAGACTACAAAATCCTTCCTTGCAGGCGTGTGTAGCCTATTTGGACACATTTTTTAAAAAAAGAAGCTTAAAATTCAAATACTCATAACTTCGCGAAAATGTACTTTTTCTCAAAACGGTAAAATACGTGTCTTCTTATTTTCGTTGAAGAACAACATATTCCCTGGACGACCGATTCTGTGACTTGAAGTTGCACTGCCTGTCTGATTTGAAATGGATTCGTTGTGACAGATTCGATTTGCTATCTCACTTTACTGACTATTTCCGAATGAACCATACTGTATCAGTATGGTCAGATTCGATATTGCTATCTCACTTTACTGACTATTTATATTATATTATATTATATTAATATCAGATTCGATATTGTTATCTCACTTTACTGACTATTCCCGAATGAACCATATTGTATCAGATTTTGAAACTAAAAATTGAAAACGATTTTTCTTAACCTTTCACAACTTATTAAGCATTAGGTCGGATCGAAAATAAAAAATTTTGGAATTTGAAATTAATACCATGCAGAAAAGCAACATATTAGGACCCTAAACAAGTATAACTAATTTGGAGTAGATTGATACATACCTTATTGTTTTGCGCTCTCAAAAAATATGTTTAAAAGATTTTCTGCCTAAAGTTTTGGAATCTTCTTAGAGTTTCAATTTTTTTAAAGTTCCTGGAATTCGCAAAAATCTCCTGAATTTTTGATAGATTTTTTAATAAGGTATTCTGTAGGACGTAATTAGTGTTTAATTTACTTCTATACTTAAAAAACAAGTCTAACAGCCGTGGAAGCACCAACAGAATTTGTTTCGATTATCGGAGACTTTCTACTGATCGAAATCGAAATCTACTAAAAAAATCGAGACATCCACAGAGCAACAACTGGATAATGAACAATTTTCAAAATACCTAATCTTATTTTTATTCTGTGGACTACTCGATTTTTTTATAGTACATTTTTATCAGTAGAAAGTCTCCGATAATCGAAAAAATTTTGTTGGTGTTTCCACAAGTATTATAATTTTTTTAATACAGGCTTCACAGTCTTTTCGCTATTCTCCTACTTTTCCCCTTCTTTAAAGATTTCCCTTTTTTCAAGAAACTTTCCTTTCTTCTCACTTTTCCTCTTAAATCCTGACTGAAATAATAATTAATAAAACCCAATACGATTCAATACTTTCAGATAGTTTGAAGCATATTTTAAGATTTCAATATTTTAGTTTGCCTTCAAAATGCAACAATTAACAAAAAAAATATGGACAATTTCAAATCAGGAAGTGTTCAAGATTTGGTCATTTCAATGCAAAACGACGATAATTTCTAAACTTAAAAATAAGGAGCATTTAAAATTAAAACACTTTCAAAATCGAAGACCAAAAAAATAAAAAGTTTGTATTTTTAGACCGGTAAATTTAAATTTCACTACCAAGCATTCTAAACTGAAAATTTTTTAAGTTGATAATATTTAATTATAATATTTAAAATGCAAGGGTTTCATAATCTTTAAAGTTTTAAGTTTAAAATTTAATTCTTAAATATAAATGAACAATTGTAATTGTAATACGATCAAAATTTAACAGGTTCAAAATGAAACATTAAAATGATTAAATGTGAAAAACTTCAAATTAGATGCATTCAAAATTAAAAAGTTCAGCAACATTTTAATTGCAGTTCGACCGCCTTTAGTTCTAAACTGTTTAATTTTAAATGGTTTCAATTCTTCAAAATTTTAATTCTCCAATTGTTGGCATCTCTCTCTCTCTCTCTCTCTCTAATTTATTAGATTGATTTTTTTGCTTGAAATAATTTAATTCGACCATCATTTTTACTATATATACTTATAATGCCTATATTAGTTATCCAGTGAAATCAAATATTGTTCAAATCTTAAATAAATTCACTTCGGTTTTTAACATGTCAGTAATTTGACTAAGGTGCCAAGAATTGGTGCTCCTAACCTATGTATTTGTTTTTAATGTGAAATTGTATAACTGTGAACATTTTAATTTTTAATTGTTCAATTTCTAAGGTATTAATTCTAAGTATTTAATTTAAGATATTAAAATATTTGAATGCGTGAGAATGACAACACGGCAAAGACCATTTGTTCTTTATACATATTTTCTTTGTATGTTTCAACTTTCTGAAGCATTGCACATGTTGTGACACACTTCTATAATTTTGTTCGAAATTTATATTTTATAGTCTATAATTCAATTTTATTACCGAGTTGTCATTCTCATACATTCATATACTCCTAAGGGATCAGTCTGGGTTTATCAAACATATTTTCAAGAATTTTTTTTTCATACTAAAATTTATTTTCACATTTCCACCTTTTCACACATAAAAATAGAGGTTTTAAACTAATAGAAAAAATGTTTTATTTTATCTTTTTATTTATGTATGTTTGTGATCTGACCGTCTGAAATGAGCTCTGCTTGTTCCTCGCCGACATGAAATCTCGATTTTGGAGCATCTGAAAACAAAACATCGAGTAGTTTATTAAAAAGTAGAGTTGTCGCTATGGTCGGTAGAAAAATTTTTCACCCCCAATGAAAAATAACAAAATGGCTGACTTATGAATTTTTCATTGGGGGTGAAAAATTTTACTACTGACCATAGCGACAACTCTACTTTTTAATAAACTACTCGATTTTTTGTTTTCAGTTGCTCCAAAGTCGAGATCACAAACATAAATAAATAAAAAGTAAAATAAAATTTTTTCTATTAGTTTAAAACCTCAATTTTTGTGTGAAAATAAATTTTAGTATGAAAAAAAAAATTCTTGAAAATATGTACGATAAACCCAGATTGATCCCTTAAATGCCAGTACAGACTTTTTTCTACATTTTAGCATATTAAAGAATACATATATTGTTTATATTTAACAGGCTCGAAAAGTCCTTACTACATTTTCATGATTTATAATATAATAAGCAGTTTAAAAATCCTGAGATGGAAAACGTGGTAAAGACCATTTTGTTTTTCCCCTCTCTCGCGCAAAAAAAATGTTTCTTAATGTTTGCACACCTTTAAACTAGAGCTCTTGAGCGTCACATGCTTCTACAATTTTATTAGAATTTTATATTTTGAAGCCTGTCAGAAAATATTTTTTATTCATCCTTTAAAACTTCAACAATGAAATGATCAATTTTTATGAGAAATGGGCATGAACTTGCAAAATTAGTAAAAATAAGTCTATAGACGCAAATAGATTAATGTGAATTATAAGTCAGAATAATAAAGAATATTCTGATTTGTTTTATGTGTGACTTCTGTTTTTATAAATATCAGATTTATACATTCTTGAAAATGTAAAAACGTCAATTTTAAAGCCACTCATTTTATTTTAGTCGTTTTTGTGCTTCTAACTCATTTTTTCATTCGAAATACCAGCATAAACATTGCAAACATAATGACATAACCTCACTTTTTTGTATCGAAATAGGAGTTGCAACGACTGGAGAAGACGATACATTTTATATAAAATTCCATTGGCACCCCTCTCAAAATTAATAAATAAATTATTAATAAGTCTTAGTTCTTATTTTTATTAAACTTTCGATATTTCTTTATAATATCCACAAGAAATGAAGTAATTTTATTTATTTATAACGTTACTATGACAATATGAAAAAGTGCCATCAGCTAAAGATTTTCTTTAGAAAAAGCGTAAAAATCTTGGCACCCTAAAAATATAAATGGATTTAATTATTTAACGCATGAATATGTAACTGTTTTATATAAGTTGTATATAAATTTTATGTAAAAATTGCAGTAAAATTCAACTGGCGTAGGCAAAATATGCTAAATATTTGTATTATTTTATTATTTTGAGAAAACTAGAGATGGGTGCCAACGACTGGTGCTCTTACCCTAAAGGGACTAATATTGACTTTGTAAGAAATAAAAGTAACCGAAAGTAGAGAAAGAGTCTGGCTTTGGTAGACTTGAAATGTTAAAGTAACTGTATATTTTTTGATTTGTGTTTGAATAAATAAATAAAAAATTAAAATTTTTAAAAAATTCCTTATCTCCAGGTTTTTCTGGTCTAAAAAAATTCCTTATTTTTCTTGTTTCGTTTTATATAATAACTAGGTACAAATTAATTTATTCAATGAAAACAATTATGGTATTAATGAGACATTTTATATGAAAGTAATATTTTTATAAGAAAATATTAATGATTTTCCAAACTTAATTTTTATAACATTGGTATGACATTTTTATAAAATTAGTAAACTCATTGTGAATGGAACTTATAATATACCTAGAGTTAAATAAACTTTAATGTAACATTTTTAATAAAAAGATTGTTTCTTTTTACCTCACGCGCAAAACGTAAAGGTTGTATTTATTGTAATTTATTCCCCAATTTTTGTGAATAAATCGTCCTATTTCCCCCTTTTTGATAGCATTTTGCACTGTGAAGCCTGCAATTGTTATCTTATAAGTATTTTATTTAATGTGAATATATTACAATATGCAATCTATAATATAATTCCGTGTAAGAGCGATTTCAAGCATAAAACCTTAAATTAGAATATTGCTGACTTTTTTAATAAAATACTTTATATTTACTAAAAATATTTTGTTAACAGGTGGATCAAATGAATAAGATTGTAGAAGTATTGGGTATGCCACCAAAGCACATACTGGACCAAGCGCACAAGGCGCGGAAATACTTTGACAAAGTTCCAACGGATGGCTCGTACGTTCTGAAAAAGTCAAAGGACGGCAAGAAGTACAAGCAGCCTGGTACCAGGCGGTTACAAGACATCTTGGGAGTCGAGAGCGGAGGTCCTGGAGGTAGAAGACTAGGGGAACCTGGACATTCGATATCCGACTACCTTAAGTTCAAAGATCTGATCCTGAGAATGTTGGACTTTGATCCTAAGACGAGAGTGACGCCTTACTATGCGCTGCAACATAATTTTTTCAAAAGAACAGCAGACGAAGGGACCAACACTAATATCGCCGCAGCCAATAGTGCGAACACCAGTCCTGCAGTTGTGTCGATGAGTCAGGATCATGGTGAGTTTTGCTGTCCTTTTGTTCTTTCATTTTCCTTTCCTTGAGTGTTGGACTCAATTGTTTTCACGAGTTTTTTTCATTTCGCTGTACCTTTGATTCATAAAAGTAAACAGTATTTTGAAACTTTCATGAACAGTGACGTTTAACGGGCTTAAGGTACTAAAGTTGTTGGATTTAATTTTGAGTAATTTAGTGCATACAAGTTTGGATATGTAAGTCACGCAGAAGAATTCGTGTAAATCGCTTCTCCTTCATGCCTGCTTATTCTAGATTCGCTCAGTTTAAGCTGCGCGGTGTAAGAAATAAAGGGACGGAGCACAAAGCCACATCTTAGGCGAGGGGGTCGTTCCAGCCGGTCGAGTAGGAAGAGATTATCCCCTCTCCAGTGGTGGAGAAATCTGGTTCATTTGATTGGCGGAAAATTTGTTAATTTAAAAGATAGTGTACGAATGGATAATTCTTGATCAATCGCCGATTCTCCACCACTTGAGAAGATACCGCATGCGCAGTACACTGTCGCCCCCCTGACCGACACGGGTACCCTGCAAATTTGTGCTCCGTCTATTTATTTCTTAAGTCCATGGATGTACCGGCTTCAATGAATAAAGTTGGAGACATGAGAATGACAACTCGTTAAAGACCATTTGTAGTTGGCCTCGCAAGTAATAGTTAAAATAACCTAATTTAGGGGCTAACTTCAAATGGTCTTTACCGAGTTGTCATTCTCATGTCTTAAGTTTTAGTGAAAAATATATCTGCAAATATCAACTTTTGAGATCGTTAGGCGTGTTGGGTTTGTAATCACATTTGTAAAATGAGATTTCATTTCTCAAAAATTAAGAAATTTCTTTATCTAGAATGTGAATAATATTGCAATTAATTTTTCAAGATGTATATTACAATAATTACAAATAGCTGTGCGGTGAGAGGGTCTAACGTGGATCAAATATTAGAAATCATGTGTTATGACGTGTTTAACATAAAATACAAGCTATCCCAATCCTCACATGAAAATTTTTCTGTTTCACATGACAAAATATTTTTATTTCTGTAAATTACAATTTATAAATACTAGTCAACATAAAGTGGACTGAAGTATCAAATGGATTTAAAAAATCGATTTCTTATATTGCATAATTTCATTAGGGAGGTCTTTTTCAATCAGAATATACATTTGTAATTTTTTACAGAGTATTAAAAATAATGTACAGTGAAGATATCAACTTCTTTGAGCGGGCTGAAACTAGCCGGCAGACAACAGACAAATCCATAGGCGCCGACGCCAAATTCAGAGTAGTAGAGCTCCTACCAATCAGTAAGCCCGGCCGGGCTTCGCTGTCAAATAATAACAGGCGAATCGGCCAGGATTTCTATACTGAAACTATTTTGTTTAGCATAGTCAGGGGTACCCCGAAAACTTTTACTGAATCGGTCCCGCGACCTTTCGCTCATCATTTTTAAGTGATCTATTAAGCTAATAAATGTGAAAAGATAGTCAAAGAAAGTTGAAAAACCAAGCTTTCCGTTGATATGACTGTTCTGAATGATATGAATCCCTTCTTAGCATACGATGATTGTAAAACATCATATGAGAACGGTCGATCTTAAGCCGACGGAAAATGGTCTTACCGAAAAGTTTCTCGATGGGTTGGGATCTGCTGAGTAGAGAGACGTGCGGGGTTTGTCTGGATCTTGTGGTACAGACGTGTGGGGAGAAGAGAGAGAGAGAGGACAGGACATTTTTGATAGCTAGAGTTCGACAGAGATACAGTTTACGCTTTACGAGACGACGTCTAATAATATTTATCGTAATAGACGTCTCGTGCAGCGTATACTATATCTTTGTCGCACTCTAGCTATCAAAAATATCCTTCCCCCTCTCCCTCTCCCTCACACCACCTCTCCCCTCCCACCTCTATATCCCTCCCTCTTCCTCACCCTTCCCTCTCCCCTCTCTCTCCCCCTCTCCCCCTCTCTCTCATACTTTCCTCTATCGTCTCTTTTCTGCCGTCGCCATTTTCAGCCTTCTGTATCTACATATATTCCCCCCACACGTCTGTAACACAAGATCCTGACAAACCCCGCACAATTTTTTAATCAAAAGAGAATATGCTAACAACCAGGCAAGATAATATACGGGTTTTGAAATTCGAAATTAACATTTCCGGCATTTTTTCAAGTTCAAAATTCGAGTTATCCACTGTCTGCTGGCTTTCGGATAAAGATGCTGGGATTAAAGAGGGTTGTTCTAGGAGTCACTAGGACCACTTACTTTTTTCTTAAATTCAAAACTGACTTTTCGGGAATTATTTCAAGTCTAAAATTCAAGATACCTACTGTCTACTGGCATTCGGATAAGGATGTTTGTTATTATTTTAAGTAAAATTTAACTTTTAGTACTAGGGGATTAAAGAGGAATGTTTTAAAATTACTTAGGACTATTTACTTTTTTCTTAAATCCAAAATTTTACGTGTCGGGAATTTTTTCGAGTTCAGATGCAAGAAATATTTTTGATTTTTTGGTAACTTAGAAGTCGTTATGATCGCGAAACAGACTTGTCGAAACGTCACACTCGGTAGAGGCCCTCGAAATTTAAAAATCCAAAATAATAAAAATTATCCTTTGTTAATACAGAACGAATATTCCAAATTTTTTCTTAGTCGTAGGATCTCCATACTTCAAAATAAACAAACGTGCTAAAAACAGTCAAAAATAATTTAGCGTAAAACTGTCCCTACCTAATTGGCATCCAGAAAACTATTATCAGCTAGGATGAGTTTTAAGAAGGTAAGTATTGTTTACTTTTATATTTTTTCCGAAGCAAGAAATGTTTTTAGGGATACGCAATATTCTCGCGTATTGTCGTATGACATTGGAGGACTTCCCGAATTCTTTATCCCTGTGACAACCAGTGGTCGCAAGTTTTTTTTTTTTGAAATCACTTTTTCTTCCTTCCCTTTCAAGGGTTTTCTATTGTCTAGCTAACCAGCCTCACAAATGCTGGCCATTCGCTACGCTCTAACCAGATTCATATCGCTTTCATCGAATTGAACATTTTCTCCTCCAGAGTAAATTACATAACTCCAAAAGCAAATGTAAGCGCCACAATTATTACTGGTGTTGAGTAGTTCTGCTTGCCTTTGAATATCCGTTGGTTCAAATACTGTCCACTCAGTCTACTTTAGTAAGGTGCCCTTTTTGTTACGAAATATTCTTTCGCCAAGAGAGCACACCCTGCTAATCCAGCAGTCTTTTGGACAATGTTTAAGACTTTCAAAGTATACAATTCACTGATGACTAAATACCATTTGCAATAGTGTCTAGTGTCCAGTTCCATTAGGGTTGTGTTTATTGTCTGAAAAGATTCATAACTTCATATTGGACCCATGTATGTCCATATGAGTTGTGTAAATGGCCTAAATATGGACCATAAGTTGGAAAAGGTAATAAGACCATATAAAAACCGTACAAAATCACTGTGATAATACGGCTATTTTTTATTGTTTTATCTGCTGTTCTATCCTTTTAAAACTCTTACTGTCCCACATAAAAGATAATTTTTGCAAAGTTTTGTCAAAATCGATTACTACTATTACGTACCATGGAGCAATTGAAGTTTTTACTAGAAGTGGTACTTCTAGTGAAAACTTCAATTTTGACAAAACTTTGCAAAAATTATGTTTTATGTGCGTTTTAAAGTTTTAAAAGAATAGGACAGTAGATAAAACAATTAAAAAATAGCCGTATTATCACAGTGATGTTATACGGTTTTTATATGGTCTTATTACTTTTCCCAACTTATGGTTCGTATTTGGACCATTTGCACAACTCATATGGACATACATACATGGGCAGAGAGCAAATTAGCACCCCCTGAGTGAGAAAAAACGGGTTTTTCGCCGATGTCTGTCTGTCTGTCGTCTGTGAACACGATAACTTTAGAAAGAATTATCGGATTGTATTGCGCTTTAATATACTTTTTTAAGGCATAAAAGGAAAGGACGATTTCGTTGACCAGCCATATTGGCCCAAAACTCAAAAAATTAGGGCCATTATATTCTTTTTGAAAAATATTTTACAGAGATTTTTTTAACTTATTGACTTTTTTAAGATAAAAAAAGTATAGTCAATGATAAATCTTTTTTCGCCTCAATAATTGAAACAGTTGAAATATAAAAGAATGGAAAAATAAAAAAGAAAGAAAAAACCATAAAAATTAATGGTATACAGGGTGTCCCACCACCTGTGCACTTCCCGGTAATGTGTGATAGAGCACAAAAAAAGAAACAGAAAAGTCCTCTGGCAAAATTTGATCTGGGCCTTAAATTGGGCACAGTAAAGCTTCAAAGTTGGGCATAATGAACCTATCAGGAGCGAGATTCAGCAACCAATTGCTTGTCTCATAAGTATTAAGATAGTGTGCCTGTTGGTGGTTCACTTCAGCTCCGGCAAAAATTTCACATCGTTGCTCCTCGATTGTTTCTTCAAAACGCGAAGTTCAAGCCTTTAAATTTTTTTAAATTCTTAATTGTTCTTGCGAACGTTTATTACCGTTCTTAAAATAACATGACATTTGCTGAACATACAAAAGACTAATTTCCATTTATTACAGAATTTCCCTATCATTTCTTGTAAGAAAACCAACAAAGAAATTTAAAGTTCAGAAAACCAAACGAGCTTTTGTTCTTCAAAATTAATCAACAAATCTAAGATAAGAAAACACATTTTGAACCTAAAAAAGTAATTCTTTGCGACTCGTTGAAAAATTTGTGTTACATTTATTCTCACAAAACCAAAAAAGAAAGCTCGGAAAACCAAACGAGCTTTCGCTCTTGAAAATAAATCAACAAGCCCAAGATAAGAAAACACATTTCAAACCTCCAAAGGGAATTCTTTGCGATTCATTGCAAAATTTTTGTTACATTTATTGTAACAAAACCAACAAAAAATTGAAGCTGGGAAAACCAAACGAACTTTCGCTCTTGAAATTAAATCAACAAGTCCAAGATAAGAAAACTCATTTTAAAACCGCAACAGTAATTCTTTGCGATTCATTACAACATTTTTGTTACATTTACTGTAACAAAAACAAAACAAAAATTAAAGCTAGGAAAACCAAACGAACTTTAGTTCTTAAAAATAAGTCAACAAGTCTGAGGTGAGAAAACACATTTTGAACCCCCAAAAGTAATTCTTTTGGATTCGATGCAAAATTTTTGTTTCATTTATATTAAAAAAAACAATAAAGATATGTAAAGCTCGGGAAACCAAATGAACTGTTGTTCTTGAAAATAAATCAAGAAGTCTAAGATAAAAAAAATACATGTTGAACCCCCAAAAGTAATTCTTTGCGAATCGTTGCAAAATTTTTATTACATTTATTGTTTACAAAACCAACAAAGAAATTTAAAACTCGGAAAACTAAAAAACCTGTTTTCTTGAAAATAATTCAATAAGCCTAAGATAAGAAAACGCATTTTAAACCCCCAAAAGTAATTCTTTTCTATTCGTTGCGAAATTATTGTTACATTTATTGTAACAAAACCAAAAGAAAAAAATTATAGCTAGGAAAACCAAATTAAATTTAGTTCCTTAAAATAAGTCAACAAGTCTGAGGTAAGGAATCACATTTTGAACCCCAAAAGCAATTCTTTGCAATCCATTGCAAAATTTTTGTTACATTTATTGTTAAAAAACCAACAAAGAAATTTCAAGCTCGGAAAACCAAACGAACTTTTGTTATTGAAAATTAATCAACAAGTCTGTGATAAGTAATTCTTTGCGATTCATTGCCAAATTTTTTTTACATTCATTGTAACAAAATTTTTAAGAAAATTAAAGCTGGGAAAACCAACGATTTTTCGTTCTTAAAAATAAATCAACAAGTATAAGATAAGAAAACACATTTTGAACCCCCAAAAGTAATTCTTTTGGATACGTTGCAAATTTTTTGTTACATTTATTGTAACAATACGAACAAAAAAAAAATAAGGCTGGAAAAACCGGACAAACTTTGGCTCTTAAAAATAAATCAACAAGTTCAAGATAAAAAAACACATTTTAAACCCCCTGTCTATAATTTTAAGTTTAATTAATTATAGAACAAGAATAAGATGTATTATTTAGGTGCTGGATAACACTCTTTGAGAAAGT
>JBAGKK010012306.1:0-10135 GCA_037177015.1 Euceroptres primus
TGAGTGGACGGAGAGGCGAAGCGGTGTTGGTTTTTTCCTGATTAAAGAGGGTGTGAGAAGGTTACATGGTGAGAAAGGGTGCTAGAATGTGAAGGTCAGTGGAAGGAAGACGTGGAAGTGAAAGAGTCAAGGGGGAGGCGGTTTTATAAGAGGAATAGGATTTTGAAAAAGTAGTACGTGCACCTTTGGAGGTTAGTTCGGCAAAGAAATTGGGTGAGAAGCGCAGGCGCGGAAGTATACATTAACCTGACTAGTGTAGTAAAAGTAGAATTACGGGAAAGTCGGTGGTGGGAGAAGAGAGGGGTTGAAGAGACGAGAGAGGTGAGCTTTGGGCATGGAGAGAGAGAAGTGGATCTATCGAGAAGGAGAATGCATCGTGGAGAGGGGTAAGAAGAAAAAACAGCTGGCAGACTGAGAAGACAGAAGGAGAGGTTGGCTACGGATAGATACACTGTACAGGACAAGCGTAGCGCGCTTCTCTGGATAATTAATTTTGGATGCAAAATGGAGGAGGATACATTAACTCTGGGGAGCATGTCCATCGGAAATAAGATAACTAATGGATAAGGAAAAGTGGCAAAGTTGGCGGATTAAAGGTAAGCACTGCGCACCGGGAGTCCATAAGAGAAATTGAAGGGATCAGGTATGTGGCTGTAGGACGATGAAACGGAGAGAGATGAAGAGATAAAGTATTGGATGGAGAGGGAGAAACGGAGACTCGAAGCAACGAGCTTGATTTTAATAATGAGACTGGCAGCGAAGGTGGGGGAGACGTACTGGCGTTGGAACGAGGACATTGGAGACATGGTAGTGGCAGGTGTAGAGGGGAGTGAAGTGGAGGAAGAAAGGAAGAACTTGGAGAACGAGATGACAAGAATAATGTGTGTGACGGGCGACAGTGTGTGGGAGTGAAATGGTTTGATGGAGAGGATGTAAAGTATTGATCGCACATTTTTTTTATGTTATAACTAGGATCGGGTTATCAAGTTTTGAAGTATATAACATTGGAAGAGGGGTGACTGAGATGAGGTGAGGGGAAGCGGGTAATTGGGTAAAGGGTAAGCGGAGGAGTTGAAATAGAGACATTAAGAAAAATGTTCAAAAATGCGGCGAATAATGCATGTAATGATAAGGGGTAGAGTGTTAATAAATGGAAATAAGGGGAGAGGGTTTCCGTTTCTCGCTTGCGGCGCTTGCGTAGTGGTTAGGTAAGAATAAGTTAGTGTAGGGATAAATCTAGAAAAATGTTTTGATTATTTCGATGTAAATGGACGCAGTGAAAAAAGTGAGGCACAGTGAAAAATGTAAATAAAGTGCAAACTAGTTCGTGTTACTTCGGGTGTGTTCCTGCTGCCTCGGGTATGCTCGTGCATCGTGCGCAGAGCCATCTTCATTCTATTTTCCGACTCTCGTCCCTAACCTAAATCAATTTCCAAAAAGTTTTTGATTGTCAATGGTTTCATCGCTTCTATGGATATGGACGAAATTGATGTAAATATGTCCGAAAAATTTCTGGAGTACACCCCTCCCGAATTATAGAAAAAATATCGTGTCCTACACATTGAAAAAGCGACGATTTAAAACTCGTGTGATAGCTCGGGTGGCTAACTTCACACACGTTTTAAATCTCTCGCTTTTTCAACTTGTAACACAATATACTATTTCCTGGTCTTGGAAAAACAGGACGAAAGATCTATCGCCAGTTAGATTTAATGTATTTAGTTAGTTAGATCTATCGTCAGATTAAAATTAAGATTTTAGGTTTGTGTCGAATCATTGATCATACTACTTTTGTGATAAATTTTACAATTTTTATAAATTATTTATTTTTGAATAAATGTTTTGCTAAAGTATTTTCTAGTAATTTTGTTAAATTCTAGAAGATAAAAGAATCTTTTTCTTAGAACCACCCTCTCTACCATAATCCAGAAAAGTGGCTGAGTTAGCATTATTTTCTTCTGTCTCACAAAGCCTTATCTTACTTATTTGAATTTTCTTAAATTAAATTTTTATATCTAAAAAAAAAGCTAGATTGATAGGACGGATCTGGCGCCCACAGGTTAATAACTATTAAATATGTTTGATTTGATATAGGTTATTGTGCCAAAGGTGACTCAGCTTTATAATATTAAAGTATCATATTAATATTTAATATAATAATTAATTAATATTATTATAATAATTGATTAATATTATTATTAATACTTAATAATGAAGCAATAAAAATTATCCGATTTTATACAACTAACAAAAAACAGGTGGTCCCATAATTCTTGCCGGTACTGTAAAAAGTGATTTAGTCGAACTGCACTCAGAATCGCTCAATACCTCAAAAGACCTTTGGAAACATTGTGATGCTTGATCATATTCTCCATGTTGATTGCATCCTTCCCTTTGAAAATTTTCTTATTTTCCGTATCGATCGAGATTCCAGCGGAATCGCCAGCCTCTTGGAAGGCTTGATCAGACATATTTGAACGCAGATTGTCGTCCCTGTAAGGCGCCACGATCAGAATTTCTTTATCTCGAGGGGCCGGATCCTGGACGATGGAGCCTGGTTTCGGAGTCGTGAAATTATTCTGATTTCCTTTATTTTCACAGTTTCGTTTCCTCTTGGCTTTGTTACTTGCAACCCAGTCGTGCAGCAGCTGCTTGAAATCGTCGATGGCGCTTCTTTTCCCGGACTTGAGGTTGGTGCCGGAAACGCCGCGGGTCTCGAGATATCGGGCGATACCGACGTCCACAAACCGGTCGATAAGTCGATTTTGCTCCTCGAGATTTAGGGAGCGACTTTTTGCTGATGATTTTTCGGTTTCTCTTCTTGTTTTGCAGGTTTTTCTGCAGGGTCGGTCTCCTACGCAATCGTCCTTCTGTTTTGGAGCGCGACCTTTACAGGCGTCTAAATTTGACGCGACGTCGTCTTCTCCGGGATGGGCGCCTGGTTTTACGCACTGGACCTTTCGGTGACGGAATCCTTTCTTGCCATCGCAGGCGTTGCATTTACTCCATTGACTGACTCTCCATCTAATTGGATTTTAAATAAATTATAAGAAAATGACTTACAAATTTTCAGGGATCACAGCGGGTCAATAGTTTAATTTTAAGTAAAATAGGGAATTTATTTGTTAAAAAGGAGGATTTTTTAAAGAGAGAAATATTTTATTTTAAGGAGATATTCTAGTGTGATGGGCAATTTTTCACATAATTTCTTCGGATTTTTTTTTAAATTGAAAAGCAAGATGATTTTGAAATCTTTTGCATTGTGTTGGCACACATTTGAACTATGATATATATATTTTTTTATGAAACCATTCAAGATGGTAGACGCTTCATACGCTCAAAAATAAAGCCTCTAAGAAAAAAGTGCCCGGACGGTGAGCATGATTCCGGCTCTCCAGGTAATCTGAAAGTAAAAAATCAAAGAGATTCTTAAAATGTACACTTGCGGCTATCGTAGGTAGTAGAATGAAAAAAAAATTAAAAATTCTCAAAATGGCGGACTTTTGAAAGAAAGTTTTTAACGTTTTTTTGGATTTAAAGGGCCTTAACTTTTTTAAAAATTAATATTTAAATCCAATTCTACTAAGGACGATAGGCACACATTTTTTAAATACGTGTGCAAAGTGACGACACAATTGATTAATTAGTTTTTGAGTTATCGTGCTCACCGACTTTTTTTGTGGTCTCAACTTCAACGGACCGTAGCATCGCCATTTTCTTTACTTTTATAAAAAATTATTTTGTTAATTTAAATTTATGCTAATATAGAGAAAAAGTTTTGATAATAATATTGAATTTCTACTTTCTCAAAAAAAAATCCGAAAAAATTATACAAAAAAGTACCTATTACCCTGGAATACCCGCTTAAGAAGGAATTGGACAGATAATCGGAAATAAAGGTTAGTCAAAGCTCCTATTTCTTAAGGTTTTTCATTTTGAACAGTTCTATCAATTTTTTCCATTCGAGATGTAGAATATTTTATTTCTGATCAAATAAGTTATGAAAAGTTTCAATTGGATAAAATCACAGATTTTCTTCATTCAGAATCTTTAAACAAATAGATGTTTCTTCACCGAAATCTATCTGCAAATTCCGATTGAAAATGAAAAAAATTCGTAATATTTATCCAACTGAAATTTTTGATGGCTTATTTAATTGGAAATAAAATTTTTCGCATTTCTACTTAAAAAATTTCAATTTTCAATTTTAATTTAAATTTAAAATCGTTTAAAATAAAAAATGTGAGGAAATAGGCGCTTTGACTAACTTTTTTCTGACTGTCTAGCCAATTTCACCTTAAGGAGGACATAACCTTAAATTAAAGAAGTTTTGACATAACCTCAAATTAAAGAATGGTTTTTAGAACCAGTAAAAAGAAAACGAAAATTATTCTCAAAACATTTTGGAAGAGCCCGTTGAAATTTCTTAGAAAAAATCAGTTTGGATCAAAATTATTTGTTTAATAAATAGTTATTAAGCATTCAGAGTTTTTTCTTTAATTTTCTTAATTTTCTTTCTTCTTTTTTCTTACTTTCTTTCTTTTCTTTTTTTCTATTTTATGGTGGTTGTCCAAATTTGGTCTTTGAATTCTTGGTTTTATTTTCAGTTCTATAAATTTTCTTAAACAATCGTAATTTTTATCCAATCTTAATAAACAATAACTCATTTTGTTCGTTGGAACATTCTCCTCAGTTCTGTGCGTTGAATTTTATTAAAAATCATTTGTTTAGGATTTGATAAATAAAAAAAATTTGTACAGTCTATATTCTGTAAACAATTAATTTTCAATAAAATTCAATTAACGGAATTGTAGATAATGTTCCACCAAAGAAAGTGAACTATTGTATATTCAAATTGAATAAAAATTATTATTGTTTGATAAACTCAAAGGAAAAACTCTAAATATCAAATAACTATTTATTAGACAAATAATTTTGACCTAAAAAAATTTTTTATAAGTAATTTCAGCTGCCTCTTTCAAAATGAACTGCAATTAATTTTGGTTTTATTTTTACTGGTTCCAAAAACCGTTCTTTAGTTTAAGGTTATGTTAGTGGGTCATATCTCCTCAAAGGAGCCAAGGAAAACAGTAAGTTTTAATAAATGCAATAGTTTTATAAGAAACCTCAAAATTTGTTAATAAATGAAATTATATTCCAAACTGAGTGTTATGTTTAATTACAGAAAGGGGTGGAAAATATCTCAATTTAATCTTTTGATTATTGTAACTAAACCAGCAATTAAATAATAAAAATATTATTAGCCTTTTTTAGACTCTTCTAAATTCTTCTATAATCTTCATAAACACCCCCAAATCTGTTATAAATTTTCAAAATATTCCACAAGAATATTTTAGAATTCAATAATTCCGTGAAATTGAAACAAAAATAATTGCAAAATATTCTAAAAGAAACTTTTAGATTTTTTCAAAACTCAAAAATCGTTTGAATTCAGTCATAAACTTCTAAAATCTTCAGTAGATTCTGGAGAATTCTAAAAGATTCGAGAACTTTTCAGAAGATTTAAGACAACTTTACAAAATTTTTGAACAATCCAGAATATTTTGGAAAATTGAAATAAATTTGGCAAAATCTCTTTAAGATTATGGAAAATTTTAGAAGATTCTGGAGGATTTTATGAGATTTTAGGAGTCTTTTGTAGATTTTTAAGGATTGTAAAAGATTCTGGAAATCTAGTATTTGTAGAATTTTTAGTCTAGTATTGTAGACTAGTACTGTAGAATATTTGTAGAATATTAAAGAATTTTTTGATATTCTTTAAAACTTTATAATATTATTATAGGAGTATGCAGAAAATTATCCAAGATATTATCCAGGAATCCAGAACATTCTCGAATATTTTAGGGAATTTTTAAAAGATTTCAGATAAGTTTTGAAGATTGTAGATTTTGGAGGATTCGCAAAGATTCTGGAGAATTCTGAAAACGTTTAGAAGATTCTAAAAGTATACAGGAGAGTTTAGAAGATTTTAAAGGATTCTGAAACAGTCTAGAATATTTTGAAAATTAAAATAGATTTTGGAAATGTTTTTTAAGATTACGGAAGATTTCGAAAGAATCTGGAGGATTCTGGAAGTCAATGGAACATTACAGAATTTTTTGAAAGATTTTAGCAGATTTCAGATAAATCTTGCAGTTTCTGGAAGACTTTAAGAGATTTCAGGAGTATTTTATAGATTTTGAAGGATTCTAAGATTGTGGAACAGTTTAATATATTTTGCAGAATATTACAGAATTTTGTATTTATTATAGAATTTTCGAGAATATTAGAGAATTTTAATATTCGAGATATTCTGTAAGATTTTGTAATATTATTATATCAGTATACAGAAGATTCTAAAATATTATGGAAGAATCCAAAACTTTCTCAAATATTTTGGGGAATTTTAAAAAAATTTCAGGTATGTTTTGAAGATTGTAGATTTTTAAAGGATTTACAAAGATTCTGGAGAATTCTGAAAACATCTAGAAGATTCTAGAAGGCTCTAAAAGAAAATTTAAATAGAATTTCGAAATTTTTTTGAAAATTAAGAAAAGTTTGAAAGATTTTGAATCAATTAGGAATTCGTGAGAATTATAATATACTTGGAGAATTTTTTGAAAAATACGAAAATTTTTAGAAGTATCTGGAGAAGTTTGAAAGTCTGGAGAGTTTTAGAAAATTTTAGTGTGATCGGAGGTCTTTTGAATTCAGAAATGCACCCGAAACGTTTTAGCGTTTCATGGATCTGGCATTAATAGGATTACAAGGCACCTAATTATTGGTCTATTTAGATTGTACTTTTTTATGAATATTGAAGAATCTAGTTGATTCTAGAAGATTCTCAAACAGTCTTGTATAGTTTGAAGAATTTTAAGAGATTTCAGATAAGTTTTGAAGATTATGAAGGGTTGATTTGCGGAGTAATTTGTAGATTTGCGGAGTAATTTGTAGATTTGCGGAGTAATTTGTAGATTTTTGTGTATTTTTAAAGATTCTAGAGAATTATGGAAACGTCTAGAAGATTCCTGAAGGTTATGAAAAAGTTTAGTAGATTTTAGAACGTTTTAAAAGAATCTGAAAGATTTGAAGAGAATCTGGAGGATTTTGAAAGAGTCTGAAAGATTTGAAAAGAATCTGGAGGATTTTGAAAGAGTCTGAAAAATTAAAAATTATTCTGGAATTCTAGAAAATTCTAACAGATACTTGGAAAATTTTTTGAAATATATGGAAGAATTTTGAAGAATCTGGAGGATTTTGAAAGACTGGAAAAATTCTGAATGACTCTAGAATTATTATTCTAGACTCTATGATTCTATGACTCTAGAATTATTATTCTAGAGTCATATGATAGTATTCTATGACTCTAGAATTATTATTCTAGAGTCATTCAGAATTAAGAAATAAGAAATATTTTGAATAATTTGAACAGATTTCAGATAATTTTGAAGTTTCTGGAGGATTTTGGGAGTTTTTGTCGATTTTGAAAGATTCGAAAAGATGCTGAAAAATTCTATAGGATTTTAGTCGGTTATGGAGAAGTTTAAAAGGTTTAAAAATTTGGAAATTATGGAAAATCTCAGAAAACATTGAATGAAAGAGTTTTTGAACTCCAGAAGCTTCTATTTCTCACAATTGTTGAAACACCAATCGGCAATTTGAAAAAAAAGGAGAAAAGATGAAGTAGATTCTCAAATAAAATGATTATATGGTATTGTAGAAGTAATAAGGGAAAAAGTTTGATTAGGAAACTGTGATCCCTGAAGTTAGAGATAACGATTCTAGGTTCAAAATCTAAAAAGAAATTATACTTTGCAGGACAAGGTTCCTCGTTACATATTCGACTTTTGGGTTCGGGACGTGGCATCCCAGAGCAAAAATTGTTGGTCACTTTTCCAGATTGTTGCTCAAGACAAGTAGGTTCCGAAATCTAATGATTGAATATTATTAATTTTATGAATACTTCCAGACAATTTTTAAAACCATGTTAAGTGTTTTTTACCATTGTACCTCCTCCACATTTGGCACTGCAATCCGACCACTCAAGAAAGTCCCACGAATATTTAGGAACCCGTGAAGATTTTCCACTTTTGGTGAAGTACTCGTAATGAATTCCAGGATTGTCATTAGTGTAAAATACATACTACAAAAAAAAACATAAACATCAGCAATAATGTTCTCCAGATTTGAAATTGATATTTTTCAAGTCATCCATGATGAAAAAAAGTACTTGAAGTTGAATATCTTCAGAAATCGGTCCCTTGATTATAAGGTCTTCTTTATTCGTTTCCGGATGTGTGTACAAAATCATGGAACCAGCACAAGAATAATCTCCATTTCTCTCCTCTACACTAAATTTTAATTAAATTGTAATTAAATACATGCAGAATGACAAATAAAAATCTATATTAAGAATACAGAGGAATATTAGCAATTCACTTACAAACCACCGTTTAAGCAATATTTTTCCTCTTTCTCAAGTTTAACTGCCAAAGTATTTTTATTTGGTTTCTTCTCAAACATGTGGATGTTTCTACTTCCTTTTGGAACTGTTACTACTTTTTGATATCCTATGTGCATACGAAAAAGAAACATTAAAATTTTTTGTATACCTTCTTATTATGTATCTTAAAGAAGACTTAATATTTTACTTCTTAATCCTGTTTTTGTAAAATCTCCCTGAACTGGAGTGCAACCAACAGCTCCACCTTTACAGACGCCACACTTATCTTCAACGGCTTCTGAATCCAATTCCCAGTCACAACCAACCTTCTGGAAATAAAAATAAAAATTTTACTTGTAGTATCTTCAAATAAATGGAATGGTACACAAATATATTTTGAATTTTTATTAAAATCTTTAATAATATATCTTTCAGTTTTTAGTTTCGTATTTTAAATTGTACAATACTCTGCAAACACCGGAAATGCACAGGTAGTTGGTTCCAGGTTTACAAGGAGTTCCATCCTTGGCAGTTCGAGAAAGTTCCATAAATACTTTTTTCTCGTTGAGACAGAAGAGTTTGCACATGTCTAAATCCTTTTGGGTGTAAGGAGTCCATTTGTGAAGTCCGTCAGAAAGTACTTCTTCTTTGTCAAATGCAGAACACTGAACTGCACGGAAAGAAACGGCTGAGGGATCACATGGCTGTGAAAAATGAAAAGCAAAATTTAATGACAAATTTAACAGACGGGTTAATCACTAGCAATTTTGATGTACATTTTCTGAATTCAAAAATTCAAATAACTTAGTGTCAATTCAAAGAATTCCAAAGAATTCCAAATAATTCGAAGAATACAAAAGAATTCAAAGAATTCAAGGTCAGTTTAGAGAATTCAAGGTGAATTTAATGAATTACAAGAAAACAAAAAGAATTTAAAGAATTCGAGGTCAACTGAGTGAATTCATGGTGAATTTAAAGAATTCAAGATGAATTTAAAGGATTTAAGATGAATTCTAAAGAATTCAAGACGGATTCAAGGAATTCAAGATGAATCCTAAAGAATTCAAAATAATAAGATATGATGGATGCAAAAGAATAATTCAAAGAATACAATATGAACTTGAAACATTGCAAATCATATAAGATAAATTCAAAGAATTCCAAATAATTCAAGGTAAATTCAAGGAATTCAAGGAATACAAGGTGAATTCAAGGAATACAAGGTGAATTCAAAATAATTCAAGGCAAATTCAAAGAAATCAAAGAATTTAAAGAATTCAAGGTCGATTTAAGAAATTCAAAGTGAATTCAGAGATGTCGAGGTGAATTCAAAAAATTTGGGGAGAATACGAACAATTGATGACAAACTCAAAAGCATAATTTAAAGAATACAAGATAAATTTAAAAGAACTCAAAACAATTCAAGGTACGTAAATTCATAGAATTATAAAAAATTCAAGGTAAATTCAAGGAATACAACAGAATTCAAAGACTACAAATAAATACAAAGAATACATAAGAATTCATGGCCAATTTAGAGAATTCAAGGTGAATTCAGTTAATTACAAGAAAAAAAAAGAACTTAAAAAATTCGAGGTTAAATGAGTGAATTCAAGGTGAATTTAAAGAATTCAAGATGAATTTAAAGGATTTAAGATGAATTCTAAAGAATTCAAGACGGATTCAAGGAAT
>JBAGKK010012317.1:0-11973 GCA_037177015.1 Euceroptres primus
TCAAAACGAACTGATACGAACCGACGCGTAGACTACTGCGTCACTATTGCGCACTTTGTTGCTACGCTACCGCTGAGTTCCGCGTTCAGCTTTCCTCGTCCCCTTGGACCCCTTGCCCATATCTGAATGTGTTAGTATGTATAAACTACTTCCTGAAAGACTGATTTCGCGCAGTACAGAACCGCGCGTTCAGTGTAATTAGTTTGACTTTGTTATGTTCTTTATTTTATGTACTTAGTTTCTTACTTAGAACAGTATTTACCTATTTACAAAGTTTACAAAAATTAGGAAAAAAAACGTTTTGTAGTTTCATATTAATTATTTTTACATTCTTAAAGACAGAAGTTTTACTTTTATTCAGTTTTAATTGCAAAAAATGTTATTAAGGGCATTTGATACGTACAAACGTCACAAATTACCGACCGTCCTATAAATTAGTTTCCACCTGTTTGTAATTAAGGAAATGCAATTATCACCAGAAATTTTGGGACATGATAGAAAATATAATGGTGCATGGCTGTCTTCTCCGTTTTAGATGCTAACTTTTTGAAAAAATTGTTTTTAAACATTCATAATCTTCACCTTACAGATCGCGTATTTTAAATAAAAAAATATGGCGAGCGAATATATGCGTTATTATAATTTTTTATTTTTGTTGATTGCAAGTGCCAGATGCATTTACAGTCGACCAGCGAATAAGAGATTGGCAATATCATAAATAAAGTTGTTAAAAATATTGATAAAACGGTATTTTCGAGTGAAATGAAATAATAAAAAGGTGGTATAGATAAATGAATTTTTATTGTCCACTAGTTGTCCACTATTATTTTAATAACAAGAACGCTGAATGTAATTTTTGACATAATTAGTAAAATAATGAATGAATCAGTCTACAATTGTAGAAAATTATAAAAAACCTAACGGGGCACTGATATCAACTGCAGTACGACTTTATTTTGTAAAATAAGATTATTTTGGTCATTTTTAATTATTTTAAAAGGGCGTTAGAACCCTCATTTCGCTTAACATGATTTCTTAATGTATTATCACATGTCCATAAGCGAGGTAAGACTCCAGCAGCCAGAAAAAATTCATCTATCTCACCTCGCTTTTATTCCACCTTTGTATTATTTCATTTCACTCGAAGATACCGTTTTATCAATATTTTTAACAACTTTATGTATGATATTACCGATCTCTTCTTCGCTGATCGACTATAAATGTACATTATAAATGTTTAAAAACAATTTTTTTTAGAAAGTTAGCATCCAAAACGGAGAAGACAGCCATCCCATATGGTTTGGCAATATTGATGAGAACCAGTTTCTCAATACCCAGTGTGTTATGTCCGCTTTTTGAAGTGGTAGATAAGTTATTTAAGCTAATTGTTAAAATGCTTGCTCAGTATTTTTCTGTGGCACCTAGTGTTGCGCAGTAGTTTTTTATATACAAGAGTATTGTTTTAATTCAGAAATATTATAGATACTAACTTGAGTTGTTAATGTTAATGTCAATCGACATTGTCATGTCAAAAAGCGAGCATAAATCCCAGTTTCTCAATGTTGACAAACCATGTTTGGAAATGATTTCCATCATGGCAGGAAAGTATAATGCAACATTGCTGTAATTTCTCGTACTATTAGGGAAACGACTGCCTTCAGATTCAACAAATGCAGGATAGCACTAGCGACACTAGCTGTCTACGGTGTAGTTTTGATTGCCGACTTCTCTACAAATCATCTAACGGGTAAGTATGCAGAAAATTTCTTATTAATTGATATCTCTAGGTAACAAGAGGTAACATATTACAAGGTGTAACAGAGGTAACAGAGGTAACATAGGTAACATATTAGCAAATTATATTTCACTGCTTTTTTCATTCTCATAATTTAAATTTTTATTTCAGGATAGGATTGAAAATTATGGAAAAGTTATAATAATGAATTCATCAATTTTGTCAACGAGGAAAATAAGTCTGATTCAAATTTGTTCGTCAGTTTGAAATTGAGAATAACTTACTCTTACCCAAGTTACGACAGGCAGCAAAACTGGCGTATACATCTGTGGTAACAGCTGGTAGCTATGAAAATCTCTCTACTGGCGAGGTACAGTAATAGCAAGAGCAAGATAAGCGAATACAGTTCTATGGCTACCAGATGCATAATCTCCAATAGGCGAAAAAAGGCACTTCAGAATAACTTGCGAAAATCAATAGAACTATTACGACTCTTGACTCGAATATTGACCCCTATTAGAAACAATAGAAGTTAATTTTAATTTATGTAAGTACAATCATGTATTACATAAAATTTTATTTATTTATAAAATGATAAAATAACATAAAATTTTTAAAAATATAAGTATATACTCAAATTGAATATTTTGAATTTAAATAGAATTTAAAGATTTGGCTGGAGGGGTTAAGAATAGGTTGCTGTGTCCTGCTCTCAAATGGTCCTTGACTGCATTCACGTCCTATATTTGAGTTAAATCTATAGGTACACACCTTGAATTCACGTGAGTTAGGAAAGGCGAGACCACTGTTTTGTAAAAATAAAAAATGACAAAAATTGGTAAATTCTACTGATTAGATATTTTAGTTTTTCTGTTTCAATTCTTCAGAAGCTTCCTTTAGAGGAATTATCTGACAAAAACCGATTTGTACTACTGAATCTGTAACCAAAAGTGGGCTAAACTACTTATTTTATACATAGGTACTCTTTCCCTGTGTCTTTGAAATCCCTTCTAATTGTCATGAATTAAACTTACTTAAAAGAAATCGTCTGAATTTCAATATTTGATTGATTCTTGATCCTATCGATATATCGATGAGGGATTGGCACCAAAATGTCAGTGGTGGCTTATTGAAATAATAAGGTCAAAAGCATCCAAACAAAAGTCCTTAATTTTTCAAAAGGGAAGGTATTAATGATTTTAAGAGTTTTTAATATTGTCAACCTGAGAGCAAGGAAGCAAACCTACTCTTGTAAGATTAAAAAATACAAAAGAAATGAGAAATTTGTTAAGCACCAGATTGAAATATCGTGCTGAAATAAAAATAAAAGTCACTAGACTTTTTTCTGAGAAATAGAGAGAGATAGAAACAAGTTGAGAAGTGCAAAAGGAATAATAAATCTTACCAGAGGCTAGAAACGGTGGTTGACAGTGGCTTGCCTATCGGGGTGGTGTGGCGTGCGGTAGAGGGAAGGAGGCCGATTTAGCGGTCCTCGGAGACACAGGTTCGCACTGCCACACAAGAACTTTTGGGACTACGGACTCTCTTGATCGTGTCGGGACACGATGATCCGCTATTTGTTGGTGGCGGTGGTAGGTGGTCGAGGTTGGCAGTTGGTTGCAGATCGATCGATGCGCAATTCGACCGAGCGAACGGGCAGTTATCGCGTTTATTTGCATTTGCAGAAAAGAGAGAAAAAACACAATGGATAAGCAAATAGGACCTCTTTGCTTGGCAAAATACCTGTCACGACAAAGCTTACACCGACGCACAGAAAACGATCAGAAAGTTGCGTGACCAGCCAGAAATCGAGTTGTTGATCGCTAGGATCGACAATTTTGTTTTTTCTGTTTTTTTTTGTTTCATTCGTGTTGTTCTTATTGATTGCAGGACGAGTAACAATTATCGACATCAGGATATAAATATATAATATATATGCATGACTGCAAGCGGTGCACTGTCTGTGGTCAATGCACTTCCGATCAAATACCTTTCAAACATTCACAATCTATGTTTTATAAAAACGTGATATTGTAAATTTTAAATTATTTTAATTCAATTATTGGACAGGATTAGTATCCTATTTTAAATTATTTCATTAATTGTTGCTTTGTGTTTCTGTTTTCTTTCTTCTCTTTTTGAATATCAGTGGTGACGTTTTTATAACTTATCGTGAATGATAGAGATTTTAGCCGGAAGTTTGGATGTTTATGGACGCACATGAGGAAGACAGAGACAGTAAAAGAGACAGAGAACAGAACGAATGGTACATCGACGTAATATACGTTAATATGCCTGACGAGGCTCGACCAGGATGATGACTCGATAGCATCAGCCCCGGCGAAAGCACGACCAAATGTGCATGTGCTCATAAGCGTGCGATGCCATGTCTTCTTAATGAAAACTGTTCTCTCACTATGAAATATGTAAAAAGTGTTGCAACATCTACTGTCGAAAAACTCCCTCGCAAATTTAAGTAAAAATGAAATAGCTTCAATCTAGAATCAAATTGTTTAATTTTTCACAACCTTAATAATCAATATTTTCAATAATATTGATTGGACCAGTAGACAGACAAAATTAACATCTAAACTCTCAAATTGTTTAATTTTCAGAAATGTGTTCAATCATAAAAAACATTTTTAAATTGATACTTATGTTAATTCGAATGATTATTGGATATGTGTAGTTTCTACATGCGTCTTCTTTTCTTCATTTCAGTTTTTAGCAAAAAAGGCATATCGAGGAGTACTTTTTGACAGATCGATGAAACTTTTGTATAAAACGGTGAGTCCAGCTGTGTTTGACATTCAACGACTTAACGAGGATGAAACATTATTAATCCAGTCGCCCTATCGAAAAAGTGGTCATTTTTTGGCAAAAATCATAACAGCAATTTAACTCATAAATATTTTAGTGTTGGCGTGAAGAATGAAAGCCTATATGGACTCAACTTTTTTTTCATCGTTTGTATTTTTAAGCAATCATTGAAGGTAGCAAAAACAGGTTTTTTGTTTATTGCAATGATCCTATTTGTTGTACGGGAAAAAAGTTTTGTTGAAAAATGCAGATTTTAAAAGATGTAAAAAATGACGGGTCGCACGTTAAGATTCGTTCATTTGTTTATTTGATAAAAAATAAAAACCGTCCAAAATCGCAATTTTTTAAACATGAAATTATTTTGGCAATAATCAAGTACCAGTTTCGAAAGTTTCAGAAAATGTGCCTCTCAGAACTCTAACAAAGTATTGCTTCGTAAAATTTATAACGAATATTACAACTCTTCCTCTATGCTTGGTTAAAATTTGAGCTTCGCATAAAATTGTAGCAACAATAATTATTTTAAAAACACTATCTAGCAACAAATTGACGTACAACAATTTTTTAAGTTGTAAAACAATAGCACCTGTCGAATGGTTTTTACCCCAATTCCATATCACGAGAATTGACGGATCTATTTCATTTTTTTACTATGCAAAAGCGTACCTTCTTTTTGAAGCCACTTTTATGCAAGTTAGTTATAAAATATCGCTTTGCCGCCAAGTGTTCCTGATAGTACAACTTTTCTAGAGTTATACATATAGGTTTTTACTCTACATGCCATCACTACAATATTTATCTGTCAAATTGCTGTTATGAATTTTGCCATGACTTTTCATAGGGCGACTGGACTATATAGCAACAGCACGAACAATGAAAGGGAATGATGCATCGATCCTGGTCGTCTCTGTTGTTCTAGGGACAATGCGTTTCAGTTATACACAAGTTGAACATCATACCTTTTCCACGACAATCCCTTTAGAACAAGACGATTAAAATTTTCTCGACACGAACGTTATTTTCATATGATCATAATTCTTTGGCAATTTATCGTCTACTATTCGAAATCCGAAAAGAAAATACTGACGTTCGCTCGGTCAAAGCGCGCAGATGAAGGACACAAAATAAAAAAGAAGGAAAGAATATGAAAAGAATGTGAAAAAATTTATAAAGATACGATAAAACTAGAAATACGAAAAAACTGAATAGGAAAAAATATTTTAAAATACGAATAAGAAAGAGTGAAGTATAGAAAAAGAGAATGTTGTAAAAAGTCGAGGACAAATACAGGAAAAGACGAATGCACATTGAGAGAGAGAGAGAGAGAGAGAGAGAGAGAGAGAAAAAGCAATGCTTCAACACTGAATAACCTGTGACACGAACGTTTGCAGGTCATTGGGCGACCAGCCAGATGCTTGTGAGTAACAATAATGCGTGGCTGATAAATCGTTGATTAGAGTAGAAATAGGAGAGATGGGAGTGATGGGAGTGAGCAGATGGATCCAGAGATATATAGACTTATAGAGGGTAGGATGAAGATTGGTACAATGATGGCAAATGAAGCGATGAAGTGAAATTACTCACTGCTACTACGTCTCTTGTCGGCGGTAAAGCTGCCAGATTGTAAAGATTTTAGTCCTTCGAGGATATCCTTAGGATCTCGAGCATGTCGAGCCACTGAACTGCGACGACGTTCTCGATTATAGTGATCTGTTTCGCCCACACTTCCTCCTAAAAATAACAAACGTTTTGTCTCATTCAATAACAAATATTAAATACAGTTTGAAAATACTATGGAAAATATCACTTCATTTTGGGCATATTTTTCATAAAATTTTTGATAGCTTTCAACCCATTTAAGAACAAAAATTTTATCTTTAATATTATCAAAATTCAGATAAAATTTACAATCAGAGATTTGGAAAACGATTATTTTTTTAATTAAATAAACTGTACTCCCTATTCAGCATAAATTTAAGCTGCAATTGTCGGTAAAAGAGATGATGCATTTCAATTACAGTTACCTTTATTATCCGCCTTTAAGCACCTTTGCGAATTCGCTTTGAATTAAGACTTTGGCTTTGAGTTGAAGGAATATGAACCTCTTTGACAAAGTAGAATAGTATTTAAAATCAAGGCGAAACGAACAAGTTTTCAAGTAAAGTGGAGAAAATTGAAGGAGTCGCTTTCTCGTCCTTCACTCAACTATCTTAAGATTTTCAATAAAGTTGGACTCCAATCGTTGAAGGGATGTCAATTAATTTTTTTAGGATTTATTGAGAAGTCTCCAAGAAAATATGGGAATGGAATTAAAATAAGAATAAGAGAAAATTAAAATAAAAGTAAAAAGGTTTTCTTTTGCTTTAAATTTTCTAATCCAATTTAAGTTTTTCATTAACCTAATGTGCATAAAATAGAATTGAGATATTTACGTTTGCTATCAGTTCCCCCTCCTTGAACTGGGCTCTGGAAACTGCTCCTACGACTTCCTGGCAAAGATCGGCTATAATCCTTGCTCAGTTCGTAGGGTTCAAATTCAAGCTGCTCTGATTGGCTAGAACCTCGTCTGGAATTTCCATACAGTGCATGGTCTGGATGAAGATAACACGGTTCAGGGCTTCCACTGTCACTATGTGTGTCATCACTATAACTTCGTTGCATTTCTCTTCTTATTAATCTTTGCACTAATTCTGTCGAAAACGACCCTCGCGGCGAACGAGAATTGCCCATTCGAATTCCTCGTGGATCTTCTAATCGATACCTGAAATTATAAGTACATTAGAAATAACATTTTTCTTATTTTTGTTTTTTTTAAAATAATTTCACTAATATTATCTAATATTTATTATTTCTTGTATTCAATAATAGTCTACGTTTTCAGTGTTTTCCATTTCATAAAAATTTGTTATGGATTCGAAAATAGAAAAAATGCAATAAAACTAGCCATAATAAGGAGAAAAACATCTCGTCTGACTATAATCAGTCTTTACTACTGAAAATGTACAGAACACTCAGTTTGATTTGATAAAGAACTTATTCAATGTTGTAAAATTAGTAATGTAATAACCTGAATTATTATTAATTGATTAACATAATTATCTTAACAATAATAATTGAACTCAACTATAAATAACTATAAGCCTCTCTCAATCAGGTCTCTTCAAATAGACTGACGACATAATAAGCAATTTCTTGCAGCTTATTAGGTTATCATGAAGTAGAACGAGGATTACAAATCCTTTTAACAGTCTTAACCTATTTTTGGTGACAAGGAAATATCCCAATACAACGCAACCTAGCAAGTTATTTTCTGACCTGCAAGACTATTTTCAATTCAACACCTATTCGCAATTTTCCTCAATGAAATCAATTTTTTAATTAAATTTTTTGTGACCATTTTTTTAGAGATGGGGTTCCTTATGTAATATGAGAACATGAAAGTGAAAGGTATCGGGTGAAATCAAACTTTTTTATCACGCTCACTATTATAGCCATATTAATGGTTAACTGACTCTTTGGCTTCTAATGTCCTTAAATAGATAAATAGAGTACTAACCAAACTGCTCTATCAGTTTCAAAAGCGGTTTGCAAGTCTACATTGCATTCCCCAAGGAAGACATCCTCTCCCTCTGAAAGTCTATCCCAGAGAGTAACCTCGATCGTTCGATCCATCAATTTCTCGCCGGAGATACCGGTGAAGTTCAAGGTTGCGTTCCAGATTGGATTGTGATCAGGTTCCGCAATGTCTGTCTTCAACGAGCTGTGGTCTCCACTGGGAGTGATCAAGTTACATTACAATTAGATTAGAAGCACGTTTCATTAAGACGGTCCAACGAATCGTCTTTTAAACTTACTTTTCGCATAAAATACGATTTGATATTTTCAAAGCAATTCAACATGAGAGAAAGGACTTTAAATTACGTCTCAAAATAAGCAGTAACTTTTCAAGCATTCCTTACAAATTCTAATTTTTCAGAATTTGCAAATTAAAAAAATTCTGGAACACAATTTTTTTACTTAAAAATTCGTGCATCTGCGAGATGTTCAACAATGTTCAGCCATTTATCAAAGATTGGTTTGAATAATTTTGAATCTGACTCACTAATGATGATGAAATGTTGAAATCAATACGTATTTCTAAAAGACACGCAATCAATATTACGAAATATCAATTTGCGATTACTATTGAACACTGAAGATGACGGAAATTGATGTTGGTATGTCGATGATAATCACGATGATGCTGAGCAAATCCAATAAATTAACAACATTCATCAAACTTGGTTTAGACACATAAATGTCATGGAAGATGAATGGTGATAACGACAGGTTGATATTTTAATCTATATAGAAAAAAACTTACCAGGCGGGAATCAAGGCTAATTTGGCGTAAGCTTCTGGGAGTGTTCCATGACCTGTGTCCTCCCTGGCACAGAGGTTGTCTGCTGCCAGAACTGAAACCACCAGCTCTTTTCTTTCTGCTTCGTACCAGACCTGAATCTGCACTCGGCCCCTTACTTCTCTTTCCTTTGCGATTTGCTCCTACAAAAATTACACGTCATCTCCAAGATTTTAATGAAAAACTGTCGAGACAGCTATCTTCGAAAAAAAAACACTGTTTCGGGTTTGTAAAATTTGTAAAATAAAACTCTTGAATAGACAGTCGTAATTTTTAATTAAATGGCCACTTTTTATTTCGAATTTTTCAGTGTCCTTTCTTCGATTCATAAATATATAAGATAATATTACAGAAGCAGGATTACTCAAGGACGTTACATGCAAAGCAATCAAGAGAAAAGCTGAAGCTTCGCTCGCCTACGAACTCGGGAAAACTATCTCTACAATACAATATTCGTAAAAGCACATTACGGGAGAAAGAGTCGATTAATCGAACAAGGAGGCGAACGAGCTTTCGCGCATTTATCTTCCTGAGTGACGAAAAGCTCAGGAAAAAATTAATTCAGTCTCAATTTATTTTAATTTATTTTACGATTTGCCTTCGAGAATGTGATAATAATTGTAATAGGAAGCATAAAAATAATAAAAAAGAGAATAATAAAAGAAGACAATAGTAAAAAATAAAAGAAAATAAAAATGAATAGTTGATATAAAAGGTGAAAGTGTTTTTAAAAGAAAGTTTTGGAAAATGTTTCGAAAACTGAGCTCTGTCTTTATAACGATTAAGTTTATGCGAGGCTTTGAGTTGCCTTCATACGATTTATATACCCTCCTTCGCCTTTTATACTCGTCTCCTTTTTCTTTGCCTCGTTTCTCTTTATTTCTTGATTGGTGCCCATAAAGGGCTTCTTTCGACGCAAACACATATCGTCAATTTTCCTGGAGTCGACTCGTTTTCCCGTTTTGTACAATATGTATACGAACTTTCTACTTTCAGAATCAACGACTACTCAAGCGAAAAGCGCTACGCACACGTGTGACGTACTTTTTCTTTTTTACAAAAAATACAATTTTTGAGTTTTCTGTTGCTAGGACTGCACCTTTGGCTCTCTCCCTTTCTCGCTCTTTCTCTCACTCTTTCTCTCTGTTTTCAAACTTACGATATCTTTTTAGAATTTTCTGTTGTCTTTCAATATACAGTTTTTAAATGTTAGTGCGAACGCACTCGCACACGTGTGGTTAGTATATAAGAAGGTATTTCGTGATTATTCTTTAGCCTTGAGGTAGTTCTATATAACAAACCGAGTGCGATTCTCCAGATAGCCTTTAGACTGAATTACTTTACAGATAATGCTCGCGAGAATATAATAGTAATGAAATGTATTATTTGATTCGCATTTAAATGTAGCATGCTAAAGTGCAGTTGATCTAAAACGTAGAGATAGATGGAGACTTGAAGTTGCATTTTAAATTATGTAAATTATTAAAATTAAGAAGTATTTTTAAAAATCTACTTTTAATCATTTTGAAGATTAGCCTAAAAGATACAGAAGCGAATATCAACATGCATTCCAAAATTACTTATAAAAATGTAGGTTAAGACAATAATTCATAAATTAATAAAGATCGCATCAATCAATAAAGAAGTATCGACCTAGATACAGATAACAATTGTTCTAAATGGCTATATAAAAAGAGGATCAATTTTGGTAAGCACAGAAAGAAATCTTTCGCCTCAATGTATTTCAGTCTCCCTAGGAAAAGTTTTAGCGTCGTGATTGATCGCCTGCTTTGTTTGATTTGGATTTTCAATATCCCTCATTCAAACAATTTAACAAAAAATCTTTGCATCGAGATTTTTGTCGCCTTATAAAAATGATAACATTATGTTAAAATACTCGACAACCTCACATTGTTAATTTTTATCAAAATCTCACAAATTGTCAACAACATGACTATTTACGATTTATGTTCATTTTAGTATATCACAAACATACAGCTAGTAAAATAAGAATTGCTAATGATGATGATCCTATCTTGCAAGATGTGGACCACATATCTTTCATATGTGGACTTCCATATGAAAAGGGTCCTTATGGCCAGATTTAGTTAAGGAGATATTCACGATTTTTTAAGTCAAGGTATAAAATGACTATTTTCAGGTTTCAGTTGGAGATGATAATATGACCTCTGCTGAATCAATCAAAACTATAATCATGTCAAGGGAGCAACTGGAAGTCGGTGTATTTTTTGTTTGAAGAATAGTATATTGCGTGACTAGGGGAGAAAGGCAACGATTTCAACGAATATGAAGTTAGCTGCCCAAGCGAAGTGAGGGCAGATATCATACGAGATGACACCGTTGCTTCTCTCCAAGTCACGCATACAATTTTTCGTAAAATCTAAATTGAAAATTCGACTCGATGCTTGTACAGCTAGGCGAAAGTAGCAGTTTCAACCGTAGGGTTGAAACTGCCACTTTTGCCCCGCTGTAGAGTCATCGAAAGTCGAATTTTCAGTTTAGGTGTTATGAGAAAAAAAAAATTAACACGTGCGCTTATGGCGCTCGCAAACTTCAAATAAGATTTTCTCGAAATACGACTTTTTAAATTTCCTACTTTAAAAGGGTCCCGACCGCCCGTTTTTGAAACCTAGAAAGTTTGTTGTGAGCTTAAAATGTCGGGAATTTATTCGGGCACACGCCTGCTATACTTAACGCCATACCGGCCATAAGGGCCCTTTTCATATGGAAGTCCATACATCTATTGTATAAATCGCAATTCGCATTTAAAAATCCTGGATTTTTACGATTTTCAAATGGTAAAAATGACAGCGATTATTGTTTCGATGATACACTGCTCCCGCGGTTTAGTGCGGGTTTCGGGGATCGCCTGAATGGCCTTCGAATAAAATCGGAGGTCTTTCAAACGTAAACAAGTCAGAGCCGTATGAACTATTTCTGTTTCATTTTTGTCACGAGTGAAAAATATTTTTTAAATATAAGTTTAATTTAACGTTTA
>JBAGKK010012338.1:0-11971 GCA_037177015.1 Euceroptres primus
TTCTACTAATTTTTAGTAGAAAACTACTAATTAATGGTAGAAAACTACTAATTCACTTAGTAAGGCTTACTAAATAATTAATGGTAGAAAACTAATAATTCACTTAGTAAGGCTTACTAAATAATTCATGGTAGAAAACTACTAATTCACGTAGTAAGGGTTACTAATTTATTTAGTAAGCCTTGCTAAGTGAATTAGTAGTTTTCTACCATTAATTAGTAGTTTAGATTTAGAGAGCAAGATGATCCAAAGTTGATGAGAACTTGTGGGCTTAATCTACATAAAACAAGCTTCAAATTGATCACTTTCGAATTAAAATAGGATCACAGGTTTCGAAGATATTGACTAGAATAGAAAACAGTGAAAATCTCGATTTTCACTTTCTACACTTCCTCAATTCTTAATTACAATTTGTTAAATAATTTTGTTCCTGAACCGGAAAATTAATCTTCGTCATAATGATTATTTTCTCCGGCACTTTCTATTTCGAATGAGCTACTTTTGAAGTTACTTTGACTATTTTTCATGCAGATATCGAATTTAAAACACAGTAAGGTGTGAAAATTCCACTATTCTCTTCTTCAGAGAATAACTTCGCAACCACTGCAGATTTTAAATATTTCTAGGAATAGTTTTAAAGCTTACACTTCATACTTTATGTTTAAAGCATTTCACATTCTTGAAAGACTGTTTACAGAACGTGACATCGTTTGAATATGTTCTTTTTTGTTTTTTCTGAGACAGCCATAAGACTCTTTATAAGAAATGAATGCTTACAAATAATATTAAAGGAATTGTAGCATCTTCAATATATTGCATAATAGAGTTAATATACCTCTTTCAGATCATAACCATGATTTATACCTAGTGAGAAGTTTTCATAGACTTTTGCCCGCCACGCTCTTGTGTGACAGACTATAGGTAAATTTCCCGTTAAATTTTTTGTTTACTTATCCGAAAGTTTACGGCTTTGAATTCAAAGGTTATTAAACTTCCCACCACGTATTAGGTTATAGGTGTTGCAACTCTGACGTTTGTTCCAAATACAAACTCTACAGCTATCAACCTAGTAACCATGGGGGTGAAAATAATGGAACGAATTCGGAAACACAAATCGGACAACTATCGTCGTGAATTTTCTGTGGTCGCCTGGCAAATTTTCATTAACCTCCCTTCCTCAACCCCGCCCGGCCAGTCATTTATTTTGGGTTTATGTTGCAATTTTTTACATCCATAATAAATATGGATTATTTATACAACGAAAAATCTTTTAAACGAATGATAACAAAAGTTCATGTCGCTAAAGAACATTTATCGACTTTGCATAAAAACTTTTAAACACGAAGTACAGAAGCTATTCACAAACTAAATTTCACCACAAAACAATCTGACTGACGGACATTTTCTGATGGGTATAGAAACAAAAATAAGGCGGAAATGACGCGTTCGGGCGTGAAATATATTCAAATCTTATTGATGGTGCCGTCCACCATTATATCGCCTGGAAAATTTTTTTGTTCCCGGAAGTCCCATTGAGAGGTTCACCCCCATGTCAGTAACAAAAAAAAATCCCGAGCATAACTGACAGGCGCTATCGCTATCGCTAATTTGTGGTTCTACCCCAGGAGCTGTTCTGAAGATTACAGAGAAAATTTTCTTAACTGTAATTTATAGTCAATAGAGAGGCTTGAGGAAAAAACTTTAGAAATCAAAAACGCCTTAACACTGAAAAGTATGGAAATATTTAAATAAATAGTTAAACTTTCGTGTACCTTTTCTCAGTAATTTAAAAAAAAACTATTTAAATTGTATTGAACTACTCTAGAGTAGTTTCCCCTACCTACCATTATCACTATATCTAAAAAAAATTGGCCCCAGAATTCTATAGATCACTTTATTAATTCAGTGAAATTCTTCCCTTGAACTTCCACTCGCTGCAAAGTTTCGTGAGCAAACTGAGATAGGAAATTGTCAATATTAGAGTAACCGTAACGCCTCGTAAGAAATGGATTTCTGGCACCTTTCGGCGCAAAATCCTGGTAAATCAGCCTCTTCTCTGGCTTCAGGTTTAGCAGCGAAAGGTGCGCAATCGACTCCCAAGGCGCCTAAGCCTGGATCGATCGACAACCTCACGTCCTGGAAGATGTCCTCGAGTTTTCTAACCCCGAAGATCGATATTCGACGAGAAATCTCTTTGGCGTTATCGCTCCTGAGAAAACTCGGACCAGTGGGTTATAGTGGGTCAAGAGGTAGAAATCTAGTTGTCTGACCTACCCTTGAAAACTCTCAGATTGCGCGTCATGTCGCGAGGATGCCGAAGGCGGTCAAAGAGGAAGTGCGAAGTGGAAGAATTAAATCGTATTTCAACGTCAATGCAGCCTCGCTGACTGGAGCTTTGGGAATACTCAGTCAGGAGCGGAAATCCGAACTCTCCTGCAACCGTGGAACGCAATTTAACTTTTAGTCGCTCACGAAGAACCACATTCCTCTCTCACTCTCTCCTTACTATTCGCTTCTCTCACTTCTCAACATCTTTTCTCCTCACTTTGATTCTCATTTGCACTTAGACGAATGTAGGTGTACAATAGGGTGAGTCGAAAAAACAAAATTTTGGAATTCGGAAATGGAACTGTGTGGAAAAGTAGCATATTAGAACCCTGAAAAAGTGCAACTGATTTGGATTCGCCTTGGTTTCGCGCGTTAACAAAATATGTGTGAAAAAATTCTTATTTTCGTAATTTTGATATTTTCGTGGATTTCAATTTTTTTTTAATTTCTGGAGGCTTTAAACGATTCCCCAAATTTTTACAGATTTTTATTTGCAGCCCCATCATAGATTATTATTAATCTTTAGTAGACCCCTGTTTTCAAAAAATAATTTTAAAACCTACAGAAATGTAGAGAGAATTTTTTCAGGTATCTAGAGCGTTTATACTGGTAAAAATACGCAGGGTGTCTGGCGTCCTGGAAAACCTTCAAAACCTGGAAAAGTCCTTGAATTTTTTTAACCTAGAAAAACCAGGAAAAGTTCTTGAATTTCACTCATAGTCCTGGAAATCTTATCTCCCTAAATTTGAATGACTAGTTTTCTTCAAATGACAGGCTTGTTACATCAGGTCAGAGAATTCTAGAAAGTCAGGGAATTCTGTAAAGTCAGGGAATTTAAAAATGGTCAGGGAAAATCAAGAAAAGTCAGGGAAAACTTTCAAAGAGTCAGGAAATTTTTTTGATTCAACAAATTACAATTATATCTTAAAAGTTATAATTATAATTTAATGACTGTTATAATTATATAATTACAGTATTTCAAAATCAGAGGTCACAGTTAGTCCTCTATTACCCTTTTTTCTCCCTTTGCTCTTTTGTTCTCCAAATCTCCTAAAATCACTTTTTTATAGTTTTATTCCTTTTCTCCCTTTTTTCCCTTTCTATACTCAAATTTCCGAATAATTTTCCAAGAATTATAAAAAAAAGAAACTTGTGCCTTTTAAAAACTCTTTTAATGTTTTCTTAAATATCTCATAATTTCAAAATTTTCAAAATCTACGAAAGTCTCCTAAAATCTCTTAAAGTCCTCCAGAATCTTTAAAATTGACTTAAAATCCTTGAAAATTTTCCAAAATATTTGAAACTGTTCTAGAATCTTCTGGGTTCTCCTACAATAATCTTATAAAATAATATGCCAAAATATTCTATAACATTTACTAGCCTCTTCCAGAATCTTCTAAAATTTTTTAAATACTTCCGTAACCTTCTAGAATTTTCTACAGAATCTTTTAGAATCCTCCAAAATCTACAAAAGATTACCGAAATTCTCTCTAGTTCTTTAGAATCTTCAAAACTTATCTGAATCTGAAAAAATCCTCTAAAATATTGTAGACTGTTCTAAAATCTACAATCATTTAGATTCTTCTGGATTCTTCCATAATCGTTTAGAATCTTCTAGATTCTAAATAAATAATTTTATTTATCTATAATAATCTTATACAATCCTAAAGAATGCCTAATACAATCTTAAAGACTTTTGAAAAATTCTTTAATATTCTACAAAATATACTAGTATGTTCCAGAATCTTCTAAAATCGTCTAAAATCTTCTGAAGTCTTCCATGATATTCTAAAATCTCCTAGAATCGTCAAGAATATTCTGAAATGGGACTGAAGTTTTGAACGTTCAAATGAACAAACTTTTTTTCATTAACTCAAATTTATTTTGAAATATCGTTCAATCTAGAAAATAAATAGAAATATCATGAGCTTCCTTATTAGTATACATTAGTATCTAGATACATTAGTATCTATATTAATATATTAATATTTTAAAACAAATTTGGGTTTAAAATGAAATGAAATAAAGATTTCGTTCATTTCAACTTTCAAAACTTCAAGCACATTATTCTAAAGTGTTTTAGAATTTCCAGAATTCTGCAGAATCCTTTAGAACCCTCTCAAATGACTAATAATCTTGAAGAATCTTCTAGACTGTTTTTAGAATCTTCCTAAAATTCTGTAGACTTTTTGAGTTTTAAAAAAAAGTCTGAAAGGGACTACAAGATTTAAGAACTTTATGGAAGATTTCGGAAGAATTAAGAAGTCTGGGAGATTCTAAAACACTAAAAAATTTTAGATTGTAGAGAATTGTTTTGGGATTTCAAAAGATTTAATGAATCGACAAGTTTATGAAAAATTAAAAATATCCTAGAAGATTTTAAAAGTTTTTTGAAAACTCCAAAAGTCATGAAGGATGTTTAAAAATTCTAGAGCATTCCAAAGATTCAAAAAGTTTAGAAATTTGAGGAGTGTTTTATTAGATTCTAGATTATACTTGGAATTTCCCATGGGATTTACATGGGAGAAATCACGCAAGAACGAAAAATCTACATAACTTTTTCAATTTTTATTCGAATCATTCTATCTCCAAAAAGAATAATTTGCAGGGGATGCTTAAAATATCTTCAGCGTCAAAAACTCATAATTTTGGAAAATCAGAAAATGGCGGACATTTAAATAAGCCAAAAATGCTATTTCTTAAAGGTATTAACAAAGGGTGACCAAAAATTGAGGAAAAATTTAATAATTTATTCCCAGCCGAACATAAGATCTCAAAATTGTTAATTTTGAAAAAATACAAAATGGCTGCTAATTCAAAACTCAAAAAATACCTTTTTCCCACAGTTTTTAAAGTAATACTTTTTTAAACTTCGGGAAAACAAACTGTTTGACTTCAGAAACTACTTGATACTTTTTAACAATCCAAACTATTGAAAAAAACAAAATGGTGGCCAATTTAAAATTATAAAAAAGCTTATAACTATAGTTTTCAACGAAATATTTTTAAACTTTATCAGAAGAAGAAAGGTTGATTCAGAAACTATAACATAATTCGAGAAAACAAAAATTTTGAAGCAGTACAACAAACTAATTACAAAAAATTAGAAAGAGAAACGGAATCTCCTTCTAGTTATTATATTAATAATAAATATTAATATATTGTTGTTATTATAATAATATACCAATATTAAATATTATTATTAATAATGATATTCCAGACACTGCATAAATAATATTTTTTTCAATTAGATGTAAGTACTTCGTTCTTCTTGTATTTTTCATTAAACGGATTACATTATCCGGCAAGATGCAAGCTGAATAAAATCATACCAAAATAATATTATTATTAATAATAATATTCCATACACTGCATAGATAATATTCTTTTCATTTAGATGTAAGTACTTGGTTCTTCTTGTATTTTTCATTAAACGGATACCATTCATAAATATGAAAATAAATCTTTCCCCTATTTTCTCGAACTATCTTATAGGTTTTGAATCAACATTTTTTTTCTGATAAAGTTTTAACGTATTTCGTTGAAAAAAATAGTAATAAACTTTTTTTAAATTTTGAATTGGCCTCCATTTTGGATTTTATCAATATTTTGAATTTTTAAAATTATAAGTAGATTCTGAAGCCAAATAGTTTGTTTTTACAATATTTCAAAGTATTTCGTTGAAAAATGTAAAAATGCGCTTTTTGAATTTTAAATTGATCGTCATTTAAAATTTTTTTTAAATTTTGGATCTTCAAATTTATCAAGTAATTTCTGAAGCCAAATATTTTGTTTTCCCGAAATTTAAAAGTATTACGTTGAAAACTGTGGGAAAAGGGTATTCTTTGAGTTTTGAAGTAGCCGACATTTTGTATTTATTATTTTTAAATTTTGGATTTTGAGATCTTGCATTCGCTTGAAAATAAATTATTAAATTTTTCCACAATTTGTGGTCACCCTCTGTTAATAACTTTAAGAAATAGCTTTTTGGGCCGTGTAAGATGGCTGCCATTTTATGGTTTTTCACAATTTTGAGTTTTCGTCTATAAAGATGTTTTAAGAATTCCATGCAAATTTTTGTCCACGAAGATAGAATGATTCGAATAAAAATTGAAAAAGTTATGCAGATGTTTCGTTTTTGCGTGATTTGTCCCATGTAAATCCCATGAGGAATTTCAAGGCCCTTGTTTGGTGGGTAAATATTAACCGATTTGGTAAAAATTTGGAGTACTTTCTTTTTTTGGGCATACGAACAAATTCAATCAGTGGGAGCAAACGAATTAAAAAAAAAAAGAAATGAGGACCACCATAATGTGCAATTGTACTCGTCCTTCACTGTAAAAAAATTATCGGAAATTTTTCTGAAAAAAGTTTGCCAGCTTATAACCTAAATATTTTGAAATTCTCCCTAATGCATTCAAAAATAATTCTGAATTGTAGTTGGAGATTTATTTATACAATCTCCGAAATCTTACGAAATATTTCTTAACTTTTCGGAAATTAACCAATATATTCGAAAAATTTTCCAATTTTCTCGGAGAAATTACCCAGTTTGTTCGGAAAAACGTATATCCGACCTTTTTCGGAAAAACTTTATACTATTTAGTCTTTAAAAATTTCCAAATTTTTTTACGGTGTTGTCTGGTTTTAATTCTTATATTCCATATTTTCTGGTTGTGGTGCTTTAGACAATTTCAGTTTTTTCTTATATTACAGAGAATATTTCTCATATTCTCTATGAGTATTTTTAGAAAAAATTCCCAAAAAAAGCTTTGTTTTTTGACCACTCAAAGGAATATAACCTCTTAATTAGAATTTCTCCAGGGTTTTGCACTTTTTAGTCAGACTATTTCTTTTGAGAAAGATTAGTTCATGACGATTAGAAGGGGTTTCAAAGTAACAATTGACACGGAAAAAGAGAATTATGAAATAAGTAGTGTAGTCAGTTTTTGGTCAGACATTCCACTAAATGTCTGACCAAAAATTGGCTAAACTACTTGATTCATATAAGTAACACTACATATTTCATATTTCATATTTTGTATAAATGGGGTTTTGTCGGACAATTTCCCCAAAGGGAACTTTTAAAGAATAAGACAAAGATTACGAAAAACCAGTAGTATAAACCGTTTTTAATCAAGTGACTAATAAGTCAAGTAATAATTAAATAAAGTCCTGTGTAAAAACAAAAACTACTTCATTGCAATATTTAAACAGAAAAACTAGGAAGTCTAATCAGTAACATATTCCAATTTTGATCAGACAAGCAGTATCAAAGGCACTTTTTGGTCAGACGATCCTTTTAGAAAAGTTTCTTTGCATGACTAGAAAGTATTTTAAATTAATAATTGACACTGGAAAAGAAATAAGTTGTTCAGCCAATTGTCTGACATTTAGTAGCATAAATAAGTTTTTATCAGACAATTCCTATAAAGGGATCTTCTAAATTTAAAGAACAACAATGATTCTGAAATCACTTTGAAGTTGAAAGAAATACATAATTAAATAATAATTAAATAAAGTCCTGTATAAAAACAGAAATTACTGTAATTTAATATTGACACAGAAAAACTAAAATATCTAATAAGCAGAATATCTCAATGTTTTTAGTCACACATTAAGGTAAGCAACAATGTTTTTTATGACAATTAGAAGTGATTTTAAAGTAATAATTGACGCAGGAATATAAATAAGTAGTTTAGTCAATTATTAGTCAGACATTCAGTATAAGTAAGTTTTTATCAGACAATTACCGTAAATTATATTTTAATGACCTGAAACAATTATTTATTTGAATAATTATTTAGCATAGGGTGACCGAACATTATTTATTAGTTCTTTATAATTATTATTTATTTAAATAATTTTTTTTGCATTGGGTGGCTCACTACTGATAGGTGCCCCACGATTGGGGTCGTTACCCTGTATAAAATACAAATAAATAAAAAATTAATGAAAAATCAGTAGTACGAAGCGTTTTTAGTCAGACATCAAATCAAGTAATAATTAAATAAAGTCCTGTATAAAAACAGAAATTACTGTAATTTAATATTGACACAGAAAAACTAAAATATCTAATAAGCAGAATATCTGAATTTTTATCAGACAAGCAGCACTTTGTGGTCAGACAATTACTTTTAAGCAAGTTTATTTCATGACAATTAGAAGGGATTTCAAAGTGATAATTAGATTATAAAAGTAATAAATATGACTATCTGTATACTACTATATTGGTTTTATAGTATATTATATTATATTGGTTTTATATTATATTATATTATATTATATTGGTTTTATATTGCTGGGTTTTCGAAATAAAGACAAATTAAATCAAAATCAAATAATTGGTACAGGAAAAAAGAATGTATCAAATAAGTAGTATAGTCAATTTTTGGTTAGACATTCAGTAGTATAAATGGGTTTTGGCAGACATTTCCTCTAAGTCGAGCTTATAAAGCAGAAAAATGATTCTGAAATCACTTGGAGGCTGAAAGAAATATATAAAACACGAATAAGTATAAAATTAATTAAAAATCAGTAGTATAAATGTTTTTAGTCAGAAATAAAGTAAAGTAATAATTAAATAAAGTCCTACATAAAAGCAGAAATTACTCCAATGCAATATTGAAACAGAAAATCTTAAATATATAATAAGGTATCGTCCATATATTATGTAACGCTAATGTTAGAGAGAAGGAAATATGATTCCCGTGCATCTGAGAGAGACAGGTATATACCACAAGCGTTACGTAATATATGGACGACCCCTAGGTAGAATATGAAAATTTTTATCAGACAGTGGCACTTTTTTAGTCAGACGATTCCTTTTTAGAAACTTTATTTCAAAGCAATGGAAGAGATTTTAAAGTAATAACTGACCCAGAAAAAGAAATCAGTAATATAGCTAATTATTATTCAGACCTTTAAGAAAGTTTTTATCAGACAATGCCCGTAGAGGGATTTTTAAATTTAAAGTACGACTTTGAGGCAGCAAAAATGTAGAAAATAGAAATAAATATAAAATTAATGAAAAATCAGTAGTATAAAGCGGTTTTAGTCAGACATCAAGTCAAGTAATAATTAAATAAAGTCCTATTAAAAATATAAATTACTCCAATGAAATATTGAAATAGAAAAGCTAAAATATTTAATAAGTAGAATATCTCAATTTTTATCAGACAAGAGGTACTTTTGGGTCAGACGATTCCTTTTAAGAAAGTTTATTTCATGACAATCAGAAGGGATTTCAAAGAGATAATTAGATTATAAAAGTAATGAATATGACTATCTGAAACTATAAATAACCATGTAGTTGGTTTCGTATTGTTGGGTTTTCGAAATAAAAATAAATCAATTCAAAATCAAATAAATACAGGAAAAGAGAATGTATAAAATAAGTAGTTTAGCCAATTTTTGGTTAGATATTCAGTAGTATAAATGTGTTTTTAGCAGAAAATTTCACAAAATGGAACTTCTAAAGTAGAAAAATGATTCTGCAATCACTTCGAGGCTGAAAGAAATATAGAAAATACCAATAAATATAAAATTAACTAAAACGCAGAAGTAGTAAAACGCAGTTAACCTTTAAATTAAACAAATCTTTATACTGATTTATAAAATAAAGAAAATATATCAAAAATTATTTTTTACAAATTTTAAAAAAGAAACCTAAGGGTTCTTCAGAAAAAAATAGTTTGGGTCATAACTGTTTACTTAAAATAGTTATTTTGGTATTTGTGTTTTTTACTTCGTTTCAGGCACAAATCGTAATTTTCATTCAATTTCAATTGACAGCAGCTCATTTTGTTCTTTAGACTTTAGAGTATTCTTCACGATTTTATTTGGTACGTTTTTATTAAAAATTATTTTATGTATAAATTATACATTGTACATTATAAAAAATATGTCAAATTACAAATTTTAATAAATAGCCTTTAAAATTCTATTTGGTACGTTTTTATTGAAAATTATTTTATGTGCATATTAAATTATGCATTATAAAAAATATGCCAAATTACAAATCTTAATAAATATCCTTTACAATTCTATTTGGTACGTTTTTGTTTAAAATTATTTCATGTATAAATTATGCATTTTAGAAAATATGCCAAATAACAAATTTTAATAGAAACGTACCAAATGGAACCAAACCGAAAGAAAAACACAAATATTCAAATATCTATTTTTAAATAAACAATAACAACTCACATTATTTTTTTTACGTAAAATGTTTCAGTTTCTTTTCCAAAATTCTTTGTAATCAACAAAAGGCTCTTTTTTGTTGATTTTATAATTCAAGATAAAGATTGATTAATTTTGAGTTTAACTGTACGGTAATAACATCCTTAAGAAAGTTTAGTTCAAGTCAACTAGAAGGGATTTCCAAGTGATAATTGACATAGGAAAAGAGATTGTACAAAATAAGTAGTTTAGTTAATTTTTGATCAAATATTCCGTAATACAAATGAGTTTTGTCGGACAATTCTTCTAGAGGAAGCTTCTAACGAACAAAAATAGAGAGAATATATAAATAAATAGACAAAAATGATTAGAAAGCTGGAAAATATGCTCACATAATAATTTTTCCGATGAATCAAAATTTTGTCGTTTTTTTTTTAATACTCCTGGTGCACTAACACTCTTTGAAGATGCTTAATATGCAATCACGCAGGGAGATAGCTCCCCAGGTGACTAGGCAGATCCTCTTCTCCGTCAAAATATAATCGTCGTCCTCTTCCGGAAATGGTCGCTCGTAACGTCTGCATTGGGACGATTCGACGTTCCAAGAGCAGTTTGCTGGGTTATTCCGGTAGTTTCGTGACTCCTTCTTCAGGAATTTATTATCCAGAAGTGGTAATGCAAATTTCCGGATACTCATTCCCCGGAAATATTTTTCTATATTTTCCCGGATTTATAAGAAGATGACAAAGTTCATCACGTAATTTATTCTTTAATGATAAAAGCTAAATCTATTTTTGTTATAAGACTTGAATTATCCTCTATTCCTTTTCCATTTGCACTGCGTTTTGAACGATTTTATTTAATATTTAAATAAAATTAAAAGTTATTTAAATTAGAAATAAATTGCAAAGGGAGCGGTATCGATTGTACACAAATAAACTGTATACATGAAAATTATGTAAATCTAATTGTGCACGCGAAAATCCTGCACATGGATAATTAAAATATAGGGGAGTGTGACTAGATCTGGATAAAAAAATTTTACTTTATAATATTTAAACATATTATAGAAAAAAAGAAACGTGTTACATATCAAAATAAATATAAAAAATTCCTTTAAACGATACCAGTAACGTAAGAAAGATTATATCAGATATTTATCCGTAATTAATTTTTTTTTTAACCATTGCACTTCTATACATAATTAATCTTTTTCTAAATCATTGCACTTTTATCCACATGAGGATTTGGGACCATTATCCGGATAATCGTGTTTTGCAGCACTCACATTCTTAATTGATCGACATTTCACTTCATTTCATCGAATAGCAATTCAGCACTGTTATTTTTAAATGTTTTTGTCTTGATAAACCTAATATTTTTAAATATACACTCATCGTTGAGTTATGGGCCGGGCTCGGGGGTAGACGGTCCTCAATTCAATGCTATTAAAATCCAGTTT
>JBAGKK010012349.1:0-11970 GCA_037177015.1 Euceroptres primus
CGACGGATCTGGTCTACACGGCCAAAACGGGCCCTTTTATACCTAAAAATCTACATTGGAGTAAGGGAGAGGAAGAGGGGATCTATAGGTTTTCCGGTGTTACAGAGACCTCTCTTTCTCTCTCAATACTGCACGTGATCGTTCGTGCCGCTTGCACGTAATCACCCCCACGGTGCTCGGAGTGGCCAGTGACTAGCTGTCCATCCTTGTCCTTCGTTCTGGTGTTCTATCTACCTCTCATTCTAACCCGACCTGGAACCAACCTCGACTTTTCTTTCCGCTTTCCCTGCAGTGAAAAGCAGAGAGAGGAGGAACCGGTTTGCTGGGGGGTCCTGAAAGAGAGAGAGAGAGGGAGAACGAAGGAAGAACAAGGACGTCGCTTCTCGCTTTCCCATTTACCGTAGGGTTTCTATATTGTAGTGAACAAGTGTCTTAGAGCGAGGGAATTAACATTATTAATTAATAGACTTTTATTATCGCAAAAAAATTGTTAATTCTCTCGCAATTTACCGCCATGGCGCGTATAGCAACTTCGTGGGTATAGCATCGCAGATTGCAGCGGTTCTTTATTCACCTATTAGTGCTCTTGATCACGCAGACGATTTGGAGTTTGGCGCCTCTTGGCTCATTATTTGGGTATATAGACTCGCAGGTTTTCGGGCTTGGGGGTTAAGGAAATTGGGTTGTGGGGGTCTGGGGTTATATCAATATACAACAAGCTGTAATCGATATAGTTTTGCTACTTTTATTCCGTGGGCAAATATTTTTGTAGTAAAAATGATATCCGTGAAAAGTGAAATTTTTCATATTTGAATCCGCCACATCTCGGCCGTAAAAAATCGTATCGAAAAAATAGGAATGGCATTTTTAAGGCGAAGAGTCGTTCTTTACGATGCCATCGTCTGTTTTGGAAAAAAAAATTTTACGCAATGTTACGGGGCCTCGAATACATCAAAATAACGTGTTTTTGACCCTTTTAGGTTAGAATATCTCGAAAACTGAGGGTGCTGGAATTTTTCTGAGGTCGGATTCAGATTCAGCGCAGCAAAAGCCTTGGGGTACACTAGGTCTGGTCTCTGGTTCCGGACCTCTGTCAAATTTTGTCGGCCTGTGTTATTCTCGCAATCGATACTTCTAGAAGGCCTGAGACATGAGAGCCGCTATTTCTTTTAAGATTTCGTTGGTAGAGCCTGCTAGAAGCATTGATAAAGGACGTGATCTCTAAATCGAAGTTTCAAGGAGGCTCGAGACATGAGAGGCGCCATTTCTGTCAAAATTCCCTTGCTTTGAAGTTTTTGGAAGCATTGCTTCTAGCTTTCTGTGTATGGAAGACTAACGAAAGCTGATGGAACTACAGCCACTACTACTGCAAATCTAGTGAGCAACGCCATCTGCTATATGCTTGATGAAATTCGCTATAAAATCAACGGCATTGAGATTGATCGATGCAAAATCGTCGGTCTCACTAGCACCATAAAAGGCTGTGTCTCTCTCACCCCTGGACAAAGTTATATTATGGAGAATGCAGGATGTCTTGACATGGAAGCAACAGGACGTCTTACCAATGATGAGGGCTACTTTGATGTGACTACCGCTCAATATGATCCTAGGTTTCTCTGAAGACTACCGAAAAAACATTTTGAAAGCAAAGTATGAACTCATCTTGACAGGAGCACGCAGTGACTTGAACTCCATTATCCAACGTCAAGACCCTGCCGATGAAACGGCACTGAAACGGCACTGGCCAACGGCACTGGGCCGCCAGTGCCGTTTGACTGCCTGTTTGTGCTGATTTCGGCACCTTAACGGCACTGAGATTTAGAACAGCTGTATTAGGGGGATCAACCCTTCGTTTCGAGGAAGGATCGGAGGCGTCATAAAACCTTAAGGGGTCTAAGGGTCGTCACTAATCCCCTTCTACAATTCTCAAATTATTTATATTATTTATTCACATCAGCATTATACTTATCTTTTACGTATTCACTTTTATATATTTTATACTTATTATTTATACATTACATCCCTTTGATGGAAATTCTAAAAATGATGACCGTTTTTAGCTATTTTTTACCGTTTATGAGATACTTGATACTTATTCTAATTTTGAACTTTTTAAAATAAATTTTAGATCCTTATAATCGTGAAAATTCACAGGATCTGAATTTTTAACCATCAGTTTGCTAATTACAAAACTGCAAAAATTTTTATTCATAAATTTTAATCCTCTTCACCTAGCCATTGCTTTATTGTGAAGTTCGTGGAAAGGGTCCTCTCCTGGGACTTGATCGAGGCTAAGGCTGTCATAAAACAGTGATCAGTATATTGTATATTTTGAATACAGGATTTAGTTAATTTCCACGTATTTAGCCAATCAGATATTGCATCTTTAAAATCATATCTCAAAAATTCCTTTTGAGAGAACTATATATAACTACGCAGCATGGATGCACACTACAAGCATTTTCACTAACACTATAGTATACACTACCAACATACCTTTTCAAAGATCTCACAGACTAGGTTCATTGGAATAAGATAGCCCTTTAAAAATTAAAATGGGCACTTGAAGGGGATCTCAGGTATAGAAAACTTACGGTGAATGTAGCGCTTTAGAAACAGTACTGAAACGGCACTGGTCAGTGCCGTTTCAGTACCGTTTCAGTGCCGTTTCATCGACAGGGAAGGAGGAACAATTTAGGATTACGATACCCAAAGTTGAGTGATGATACCATACGTGATGGCTTCAGATCAGCACAAGATATAGCTGTTGAACTTTATTGGGAAAGATTTACCTATTACTATGAGGTTTCGCTCATGGGAAATGTATGAATAACCCCTACTCCCACGACTTTAAGACATATATGGACGGTAAAAACGTCAATGTCAAGCTTTTCTTAAATTCACAATACTATTCATACGACAATTTGAATCTGGATATTACGCATAATCAGTTTGCACTATTGTACGAGATGTATGCAAACTTTCAGACAACCTACTATGGTAAAGAGTTTGAGCCAATGTTGTAAAAAAGCCATTTCAAAGAGCAAGTTCCACTGATTGTTCTAGATTGTTCGAAACAAAATGAGTTTCTGAAACAGGCTTCAGTCGACGTTCGTTTGGAATTTGAATCTGCAGACAATTTTTCCGCTGAAATTGCAGCCTAATTATACATGACCGTATTATTCAGTAACAGCCCTTTAGTGACAGTGTGAAAAAGTTGATTTATAAGGATATAAGGATTATAAGGATTCAGTTTTCATCGATATGGAGTTCATCGTGGGCGTGCAAGGCTTCAAGAAGCCCATCAACCAGTTCGTCTTTAAGAAGTTGGCTATACTTCCTCTCCAGGTAGACGCTCAACCTGTGGCTTACATCTTTGAACCATCCTACCACTGGGACACTCTGCCTGCCAGATACAAGAGTGAACATTTGTGGTTGACTCACAATTACCACAGACTGGAATGGACTTCTGGTGACGTACCATATGAAGAAGTGAGGCTTATAATTCGAGATACACTGCGTGGCACACGACGCTTAAAGATTTCTATAACCGTTGTGAATTTTTTTAAGAAGGTTATTTTGTAAAAGTAGGTTAAGAGTTTAATTATGTTAAATTAGGTTAAGAGATAACTTTGTCAAAATAGGTAAAGTTATTTTCCAAATAAACAAAAAATTTAATGTTTTAAAAAAATACAAGATTAAATTTATTTAAACCCATTCATGTAACTAAGCATTAATTAGGTTAATAAGATCAAGTAGCACTCAGTGTCCTTAAACAGTAGTTACAGAGTTCAAATTATTAATTACTGACCGATTTAAAGACGTCATTTGGTTCAATTTGAAATGAAAATTTCATGTGGTATCGTTCCGTCCAAAGTTGGATATTTATTCCAAACATCGTTGAGTTGAATTCGAAATCCAAAATATTATTCCCTCCAGTGTTGAATATTTACAGACATCGTTTGGTTAAATTCGAAATCCAAAATATCATTCCTTCCAGTATTGAATATTTACAGGCATCGTTGGGTTGAATTAAAGTTTCGCGCGATGTCGATTCTTTTTCAGTGTTGAACATTCTCTAAACTCTACAGAACGATTGGCATAGGAAATCTTAAAAGCAAGAGCTCCTCATGTCTCAAACCTTCTAGAATCTTCGATTTACAGAAAAATCGTTAGAGATCATGTCCTGTATTTATGCTTCTTTCTTTATGCCTCGAGCCTTCTAGAAAATTCGATTGAGACAGAAAAATCGTTAGAGATCACATCAAAGTTTCTAGAAAGTTGGGTGAATGAAATTTTAAAAGAAATAGCGCGTTTCATGTCTCAAGCCTTCTAGAAAATTTGATTGCCAGAAAAGTCGCTAGATCCGCATCGATAGAAACTTTCAGAAAATCAAAAAATTTCTAGAAGGTTCAAGAAGCTAGAGGGGATACCCCGACACCCTCACACGCCAACTACCCGAACTTAGGTGGCACAATCGTTCAGTGTTGCAGGGCACATCCTTATTGATCAAGTTAAGATAACATGTCAGTGAGCTATCTTACCGACCGAGTTACCGACTGCCGGTAAATTACCAATAACTGTTTTACCGACACACATTTACTTTGAGATTAGATGCACTTTTTTCGTTTCCATCATAGGTATATTAACACTCTCCAAAATATCCAAAATAACACAAACACACACACACGTATAACGTTGTGAGCAAATCCGGTGAAGCCGAGAACAGTGAAATTGCACGGTGACGTTGCGTTCTAGTCGAAGAGCCAGCGACACTTAGGTCGGGCTGATTTCATCCCGGCTGGAAAAATTACAGAAAATAGTCCTGTTGATGTACAATATGAAATCGCGTGTCTGTCTGCTCAGATCGGTTGCGTTTGTTTATAACAAAAATTTTAAAATTGTATTTTGAAAACGATAACTGTGCTCATCGCGATCCGGATGAAATTTCGCACACAGATGCTAAAAACATTACTCAATATGAATTCGAGTGCCTGTCACTCAAAATCGGTTGCGAAATATTGCCTGTCAATCAAAAACCGGTGAAAAAAAGTACATAACTCGCCTCATCGTAATCCGCACGAAAAAAATTTATAATTCAGTTCAAGGCACTAGAAATTCATTGACGAGTGCCTGCCTCGTCAAAGGCGTTGCAATAAGTGCCTGCCAGCTCGTCGTACGCTTTCGTGCTCTGCACCGTAGACAGTGAAGTGTGCTCATTCCGATCCGCACCAAAATTTAAAATAAACTATAAAAAATAATTCTAAACCGGATTTCGGGTGCCTGCCTTCACAAATATGTTGTTTTATACCGCTTGACAGCTCCCCAAGGCTGCGCTACATCGCACGGCCCTGGTGACTTGCTATCCTTTGTTAAATTATTTTGTTGTTATTTCAAATGTATAACACGTTACAATGGAAAATAGGGTATTTGCATAAAGAAATCAAACTATTTCTATATCATAATGTTGTATAGGTTTTTATTTGTACCAAAAAAAAAGTAAAATACATTTATTCACTTATGGGATCATCGTCGGATAGATCTTCGCTACTGTCGCTGTCACTCTCGTTTTCTTCAATGCTAACGGTATCATCGGTAATATAGTCAGATGATTTTTCTGGCTGTATAATTAGGTCCTCTACGAATCGTAGGACTTGCTCTCCTTCGAACCAGAAGAACGTATATTTTCCATTCTTTTTGAGACATCTGCAATTAGTGGAGCAAAGAGCCATTGGTATTTTTAAGAAGGCATTGCACCATAAATTTGGAAAACTTTATAAAACTTCATTGCAATACATTCATAACAAAAAAAATCCACGTGGAATTTCAAAGTGGTAATTCCACGAGGTATTTTGGCGGAAAATTACCACGTGAAATGACCACATGGTAATTCCATGTGGTACATCCACGTGATACTTTTACGTGGAATTTATTAAGGAAATATTAAGTATTTAAGTATTACAATAACTAGAAAATAATTTTTTTATAACGCATTTCAGCCCTTTTTCATGCCTATTAAGCGGGGCTATACCTCTACTTTTCACTCCCTAGGGAGTAAAAAGTACTTTTGACCGCTTAGGGAGTAAAAATTGACGTCATATATAAATAATGAAAAATTATACATCTGTAAGCTCGGATTTTGCGATAATCAGGCCTCACCGTAAAACTCTTAGGAAATTTTGGTTGCCTATTGATACGGAAATTTCCATAACAATAGGCTATTTCCACGGGCATTTTTCCGTGACAACAGACTATTGTTACGGAAATTTCCGTCACAATAGGCTATTCCCACGGAAATTTTTTCGCCACCATAGACTATTGGTACGGAAATTTCCGTAACAATAGGCTATTCCAAGGAATTTTTTACGTGACAATGGACTATTGTTACGGAAATTTCCTTAACAATAGGCTATCAACACGGAAATTTTTCTGCCACAATAGACTATTGTGTTACGGAAATTTCCGAAACAATAGACTGTTCCCAGGAATTTTTTCCGTGACAATAGACTATTGTTACGGAAATTTCCGCCACAATAGGCTATTCAAACGGAAATTTTCCCGCAACAATAGACTATTGTCACGGAAATTTCCACGCAAATTTTTTGGTGAAAATGGACTATTGTGACGGAAATTTCCGTATCAATAAGTTATTATTACGGAAATTTTTCCGTGACAATAGGCTATTGTTACGGAAATTTCCGTAACAATAGGTTATTCCCAAGCAAATTTTTTCGTGACAATAGACTATTGTTACGGAAATTTCCGTAACAGTAAGTTATGCCGACGGAAATTTTTCCAAGACAATAGGTTTCAAAATCAAGTATGGGCAGAAATCATGCATTTGTTATAAAAAATATCGTATACGTAAGGGGGAGAGGGACTTTTTCGACTTGTACTGAAAACATACACTCGTCGAAAAAGTCCCTTTTCTCCCCCCAGGTGCGTAATATACTATTAAGTATTCATACTATTCATACTATTCATTCATACTATAACTATGAATGAAATAAATCGAAAGGTTGAATTTTTCAATATAAGAGAGACGCGTAACATGTACTTACTCATTATTACTCGGTGTAAGAGGAATTACATCTTTGTCTTTCTGTTTTAAAGCCAAAAAATTGTTATGGCACGTCCTGTGGTAGCAATCGGTCTGATTTGCAGATTGTGGAAGAAACACGTCATTGAACTTTAACTGATGATTTTTTCGATACTTTAAAATGTACTCGCACTTCTTTAAAGTCGATAATATGAACAAAATCACATTTTCGTCTTGTACTCCGCAGAAAACGCAGAATTTCTCCTTTTCACTCATTTTTTTTCCATCAAAAAATATGCGTCTCTGAAATCAGGTTTAGAATTCTTTTTTCTAGTTAATTTTAAATTTTGGTGTGGATTGGAATGAGCACACTTCACTATCTACGGCGAAGAGCGCACGACTTTTATGAAGCTGGCAGGCACTTATTGCAACGCAATAAGGCACTCGTCGATGAATTTCTAGTGCTTTAAACTAAATTAAAAATCTTTTTCGTGCATATTATGATGAGGCGAGTTATGCACTTTTTTCACCGGTTTTTGATTAACAGGCAATTATTTCGCAACCGATTTCGAGTAGCAGGCACTCGAATTCATATTGAGTAATGTTTTTAGTATCTTTGTGCGAAATTTTATCCGGATCGCGATAAGCATAGTATTTTCAAAATACAATTTTAAAATTTTTTTATAAACAAACGCAACCGATCTGAGCAGACAGGCACGCGATATCATATTGTACATCAACAGGGCTATTTTCTGTAATATTCCAGCCGGGATGAAATCAGCCCGACCTAAGTGTCGCTGGCTCTCGGCCAATTCACGAGTCTGACCGATTACTTCGCAACCGAAGCGGTGTTGCCATACGCGTGGAACTGATTTGCTACGTGGCGTGCGCTTTTGCATTTATCCACTTCTGCGACGAACCGTCCAGAAACATCGATGGATCTTTCCAGCAGAAAGCTAGAAGCAATGCTTCCAGAAACTTCAAAGCATGGGAATTTCGAAAGAAATGGTGCCTCTCAGGTCTCGAGCCTTCTTGAAACTTCGAGTTAGAGATCACGTCCTGTATCGATGCTTCTAGAAGGCTCTACCAACGAAATATTAAAAGAAATAACGCCTCTCATGTCTCAATCTTTCTAGAAGCATCGATTGCGAGAATAATCATTAGATCCGCATCGATCAAAACTTCCAGAAAATCAAATTTCTAGAAGGTTCAAGAAGTCAGGGGAGATTCTTTGGTAGCCCTCATACGCCACCTAACCGAACTTAGGCGACACACTCGGTCGGTATTTCAGGGACCACCCTTATTGACCGAGTCAAGATTCCATGTTAGTGCCCTACTTTATCGTTCAAGTTACCGACTGACGGTAAAACAGTTTCCAGTCAGTTACCGTCGGTGACCATGGCGCTATTTGTCGGTGACAACTGGAACTACGTAGCTGTTCTAGAACGGGCCTTGCTATACTACTTATATTTATTAGACATTTCATAGCGTTACGAATGTGTTGCAATTTTTAGCAGATTTTGAGAAAAAAATTTTTTTAATAAATGGAAATTGTTTACAAAATTAGCTTACAGTTACAAAGGTTTATAAAGGTTCATTATAATCGCATTAGTAGCAAAGTTTTTTTAAAAGCAATTTTTTCCAGCTATTTCTGACGAAAGTTCGATGTAAACAATTAGAAATTGTTTCAACAATATGCAAACGTTTAAAATGAATAAATTATCACTTTATATTTATTACATAGTTCATAGCGTCCGAAATATCCTGCAATTTTTAGCAGATTTTGAGAAAAAAATTGTGTAAACAAATGAAAATTGTTTAAAGAATTATCTGACAGTTATAAAAGTTTAGAAAGATTCACTATAATCGAGTTAGTAGCAAAGTTCGGAAAAATTTTTTTTTCCAGTTATTTTCTGACGAAAATGGGATTTGTTGATGTGACTCGATTTTCTGTGACTTGACAGCACTGACAGCGATCCCTCTTTTCAAGCTGATCTCGTCTCTGATTCCAATCTTGAAATAAAGGAAACCGTTGAGTTACTGCACCCTTAGGAAAGATTTGGATAGTAACTTTTAGAAATGAGACTTAATGGATTTATCTGATGTTTTGAGTGCGTTGGTGGTCAGTAGGTTGTTGAATTGGAATTTTTGAATTTGAAACCCTGGGTAGATGGTCACAAGATTTGAACCTGTTCGGCTCTGGTCCTGAAGAACTTCGGTGTTGAATTACTTGGTGGAACCCGACTGGCAGAGGTTCCGCTGTAAAAGCGAGTCAGTTCAAATTCATATCAGTGAAATTCATACTTGGAGAGGATTATAATCCTCTCCAAGTATGAATTTCACTGATATGATTATAATCCTCTCCAAGTATGAATTTCACTGATATGAATTTGAACTGACTCGCTTTTACAAAATTCCGGCGCACGGAGATTCAGCGTAGGCAGAGTTTTTCGACGTGTTTTTCGAAGTCAAATGTACTCGGTCCATACTAAAAAAGATTTATAATTTAAAGTTGAAACTTCCGGTTTCCACGAGTATCCCGACGCACGTGGTGAGCTCTGGTATTCGAACTGATCCTTGGGAGCTATACCCGCTGTTTATATCCAAACCCACGGTAGAGTTTGGGCATTTCGTTAGCATACACCCTCAGTAACGAAATGTTCAAAGTCTATGACCGACACTTCCTTAAGTGTGCCGACAAAGGGGATGTAAATCTTAGATGCTGCCGCATGCTACCGGTTGCTGCCTGTCGCGTGTCTGGTAGCAGATAACGAGTCACAGTCACAACAAATACAAATATGATGGAGTAAATACAAATATGTGACAAAGTAGAGTATAGTATTGAAAATATTAGTTATAATATTAATAATAATAATAATAAGGCTAATTGGCTCCTAAAGGCCAATGGCTCCTAGAGGCCAACTGGCTCCTAAAGTCCAACTGCACCTCCAAGTGGTAGGAGCTGGGAAACGCTGGGGGACCACTACCCAGTAGGTAGACGCAGCTCTGGCAAACCAACAAAAATGGAGAATATAAAAAATATATTTAATCGTTAGTCGCTGTCCGAGGATCGTCGCGGCCCCCCTGGTGCCACCGCTGGAGGTGACAGCATACAGAGCCGACGGAAAGAGGAATGGTCTTGCGTCGAAAATTCTTGGAATTGCACCCAGAAATGACAGTAGTTACGCAGATAGACCTCTTTTGGAAACTCGAATACATTGAGTCCAACAATCTCCTCTCTAAGAGGCATATTAACCGAATAAGATCTGAGGTTGAGGCCACTGAAGTAAACAAACAACTGGAAAAGGAGGATATTCCTTAACCCATACGTAGGATGAAATGGACAAAAGAAATGAATAAGCATGTTCTTCTCACCTACTTTCAAGCCGAGAAGAGTTATGGACCAATAAGACGAGAAGACCTTCGTCTTTTCTTGGAAGCGTGTCTCCACTTAGCAGAAATGGTAAACGAACAACATGTAGCAAGCCAAAAGCGCTCTATCTTTGTTCGCGGATTATTGTCTGAGGTGGAAATAAAAACCATAAGGATGCAAGTATACCATCCACTTGCCTTAAATGGTGAACCTCAAGGCATCAACAGCGCCACACGAAAAGGCAAGCATGTTCCGCCATGGAAGCGAAGAATCGAAAACGAGGTCAGCAAAGTAAGATGCAAACTGGGCAGGGTGATTCGATACAAAAGAGGCAACAGAGCCCATAGGCTGACCCGTCGCGTGGCGAACATCCTTCGTTCATAAAACGTTGAATATGGAGCAACCGATTCGACGTTGGACGAAGTAATTGACTCCTTCCGGCAGAGACTAGCTGTCTTGATTGCACGGCTGCGCAGGTATAAAAAGTCTAAGGCCAGAAAAGTCAGGAATAAGGCTTTTAAAGAGGAAGAAAAACGGTTCCAGCGTGAAATTGATAAAGCCCAAGGACAAGATCGGACGTTTGAAGTTCTAGAAATGGAAAACATGGCTAATTACTGTTAAGTTGTCTGGGAAAAAAATAACAAGAGCAACTTGGAAGCACCGTGGCTTGACCTCGAAAGAAAATACATGTCCAACATTCTGGAAATGGAGGTAACCAACGTCCTAACCTCTGACGTCACCAGAGTGTTGAGGAGGGCGAAAAACTGGCGAGCACCTGGACCGGATATGGTGCACAACTTTTGATATAAATACCTTACGTGTTTGCATGGATCATTGGCTGGGTGCTATCAGAACATACTTGATCACCTAAATTTGATGCCCTTCTTCATGACTGAGGGAGTCACAAATCACGAACATGCTTCCAAAGAAGCCAGACGCCCATAGTCCATCGGCCTTCAGGCCAATAGCATGTCTTCCAACGCTCTGAAAATGCCTGACAGCAATTATATCCGATAAGGTCTATGCTCACTGTGAGGCTAATAACATCCTCACACAAGAACAAAAAGGCTGCTGTCGTAACTCACGAGGTTGCAAGGATCTGGTAACGGTCAATAATGTTGCAGGGAAGCAGGCAGAAAAACATCAGCGCAACCTGCACATGGCATATATCGACTATAAACAAGCTTTTCCCTCGGTACCCCACGATTACTTGCTTGAGATCCTCAGGAAATAGAAAATCTGTCCACGCTTGATTCAATTCTTGAGTCGCGCTATGTCTCTTTGGGGCACGAGAATCAAGTATTTTGACCATGGTTCCTATGGGTACAAGGTAAAAAAAGGCAGAAGTGGATACGATCTCACCCACCTTCTTTATATGGATGACCTGAAATTGTACGATGGCTCGAGGGAAAAACTGCATAAATTACTTGACATCTTATTGCAGTTCTCAAATTACATCCATATGGAACTCGGGCTGGACAAGTGCAGGAAACTGCACTTAGAAAGAGGAATGGTAAACACAGAGTTGGGGCTTGACGATCAGGCGCTCATTGAGACC
>JBAGKK010012360.1:0-11969 GCA_037177015.1 Euceroptres primus
TGTTTATATATTTATATATAAACAAGAGTTTCAGCTCCATTTTAGTGAAACTACTTAGCCAAGCGGATGCTCGCGGGGGTGTTGGTCTCAAAAATGTTTTCGGAAGTGATACTAATACTTATATAATTGCAAACGAAAATTTTTTAGGGGCTTTGGTATAAGAAAAATCACCAACTTTGTAGCTCATCTATAAATTCTATTAAAAACCGCCCCTAGGTAAAATTTGAAAACATGTGGATAACAGGGTGGTCTCAGGAAGGTTTCCGAAAGTGATGTCAGTAGTTAGAATTGCAATTGAAAATTTTTTAGGGACTTGAACATTTTTTGGGGGCGTTGGTGTTTGAAAAAGCGCCAAGTTTGGAGCTCATCTACAAATTCTTTCAGAAACCACCCCTAAGTCAAATTTGAAAACTTGTGGATAAAAGGATGGTATCAGGAAGGTTTCCGGAAGTGATGTCAGTATTAAGAATTGCTATTAAAAATTTTTTGGTGACTTTGGTGTTAGAAAAATCACCAACTTTGAAGCACTTCTACAAATTCTATCTGAAACTACCCCTAGGGCGGATTTGAAAACTTGTCGATAATAGGGTGGTCTCAGGAATATTGCCGAAAGTGATATTAATAGTCACAAATGCAATTGAAAATTTTTGAGCCGTTGGTATTAGAAAAAGCGCCAGGTTTTGAGCTCATCTACAAATTCTGTCAGAAACCACCCCTAGGTAAAATTTGAAAACTTGTCGATAATAGGGTGATTTCAGGAATGTTGCCGGAAGTGATATAAATTATTAGAAATGCAAGTGAAAATTTTTTAGGGGCTTTGGTATTAGAAAGTTCACCTACTCTGACATTTATTTAAAAGTTGTATTAGAAACCAGCCCTAGGACAAATTTTAAGACTTGTGGATAATAGGGTGGTCTCAGGAATATTTCCAAAAGTGATATCAATAGTCACAAATGCAATTGGGAATCTTTTGGGGGCGTTGGTGTTTGAAAAAGCGCCAAGTTTGGAGTTCATCTACAAATTTTGTCAAAAACCACCCTCTAGGTCAAATTCCAAAACTTGTGCATAATATGGTGGTCTTAGGAATGTTGCCGAAAGTAATATCAATTGTTAGAAATGCCATTAAAAATTTTTTTGGGGCTTTGGTATTAGAAAATTCACCAACTTTGGAACTCATTTACAAATTCTATTAAAAACTACCCCTAGGGCAAATTTGAAAACTTGTGGATAATAGGGTGGTCTCAGGAATATTTCCAGAAGTAATATCAATAGTCACAAATGCAATTCAACATTTTTTGGGGCGTTGGTATTAAAAAAATCACCGACTCTGTCATTTATCTAAAAGTTGTATTAAAAACCACCCCTAGGTCAAATTTGAAAACTTGTGGAGAATAGGGTGGTTTCAGGAATATTGCCGGAAATGATATGAACTCTCTTAATCTGAATCAGCGATAAGTATACCACTGATTCCAAATCAGCGTATATACGCTGATGAACCAGTGAATTACGCTGATGAACCAGTTAATCGCTGATTCATCAGCGTATATATGCTGATTGGAAGCAGTGGTATACTTATCGCTGATTCAGATTAAGAGAGAATAGTCATAAATGCAATTGAACATTTTTGGGGCGTTGGTATTAGAAAATCACCAACTTTGTCATTTATCTGAAAGTTGTGTTAGACACCACCCCTAGGTAAAATTTGAAAACTTGTATATAATAGGGTGGTCTCAGGAATGTTCCCGGAAGTGACAACAGTAGTCAGAATGGCAATTAAATTTTTTTTTGGGACTTTGGTATTTGAGAATACATCAACTCTGACATTTATCTAGAAGTTCTATTGGAAACCACCCCTAGGTCAAATTTGAAAACTTTTTGATAATAGAGTGGTCTCAGCAAGATATGTGGAAACGATATCAATAGCCAGTGTTATCATTATAAATTATTTAGGACCTTTGATATTTTTTAGGTTTTTTGCGATTTGTAAAATTTGAAGATAGTAAAACTAATCATTTAGAGGTGAGTTTTGGGGATGGAAAACTATTTTGAGGTATTCAGGGTGACTCATGATATCTTAGTGAAGAATCTTGTTATTCGTTTGGATCCTTAGAAAGCTGGTGGGATTTGTAGTGACCGTTAAAGTGCAATATGGTTACTTTATCTATTAAGGGTGGTTTTCTAGGGGGTACAGGTTGCTCTAGGGATACCTGGCATACTCGTGGATTCTTCCCGGATAAAGCTATTATCGCTATTATTCACTTTAGTAGAGGAGAATTTTTTGTTGTGTTTGCTCTTAGTACATGTGGAAGAATGTTGAACTAAGCAGCTAACGTTTGTTTTTAGAGAATTTTTAATAAATTTTCACCCCGTCAAGTGCACATTGTGACATTTTGAGGTTGCATTTATTATAATAATTGGATTGTCTGACATATCAATTATATTGACGGACACAATGTTTGTTTTTGAGTTTGTACTTTTGATGGGGTCAAATTATTTTCAGAATGTATATCTTGATATTATAGTTTTTATTAAATTTCATTATAGTTCAAACAAGTTTTATTTATTCAGATGCGTCATTTGTATTTTGCAATATTTAGCATGTTCATGTTTATAATTTCAGTTATTTAAAAAGTTTATCAACAAATAAAAGTTTACTTATTGTTAATAACAAGTTAGACTTTATTAATTTTTTTACACCTTCTCGAATGTCTAAAGTACACCTACAAAAATCCTGGCGTTTTCTACCCCCATCAATCTCTTTATAATTTCAGTTATTCAAAAAGTTTATCAACAAATAAAAGTTTACTTATTGTTGATAACAATTTGTATTTTATTATGTTTTTGCGTGTTCCCGAATATCTACAGAGCATAAATCTACATAAATCCTGTCGTTTATAAACAAATTGCAGTATGCGTATTGTTAATAACAATTTCTATTTTTAATAACAATTAAGAAATCTTTAAAAAAATAAATAAATTACTATATTTCTTAGAAAACAGATTTTCAAAATTTTGAGAATTCTCTAATTTCGAATTCTAGACGAATTAAAAAATGTTATTAAGATAATTTATAAAGCTTGTGAAAATTACCAAGAACCTTTATTAGAATTTCTGTATTTCTTTAAGAACTGTATTTCAAAATTTTGAAAATACTCTAACTTTTTGAATTCTAAACAAATTGAAAAATGTTATTAAGATAATTTATAGTGCTCTTTGAGCACTATTAAGAACAGACTAGATATTTTTAATTTTTCAAAAAGTGTTTGTCATAAATTTTTAAGATGCTTTAACTTTTTGAATTTTTAACGAATATGGCTGGTTAACGAACTTAGCTTTCATTTTTTGGTTCTAAACAAGTGTACCAAAAGGCGATTCGATATGATAATTTCTTCGAAAGTTATTGTGGGTACACGAAAAAAAAAGTGAACAGACAAACAGGCAGACAGACACCCTCACCAAAATCTGATTTTTGGATTCAGAGGGTCTCGAAACGTGGAGACTTATCAAAAAACAGGGGGGTAACTTATTTCAGACGTAACCATTGCACTCTCATGTGATGTGAATGTAAAAAGTTGTGTTTTAATGTTTAAAAAATTATTTCCTTTTTGCTAAAATACAAAGGACCATTCAATTGAATGGTCCTTTTTTAACAAAGATTAAATAGTTTTTTAAATATTAAAAGACCACTTTTTTCTACTTGATATTGGATACATTGATCTTATTAATAAATAACGTAGAATTTGCTTCAAGAATGAACTCCGTCGGCTGATTAGTTTCCGAGATAACGTTTTTCTAAACTTTTTAAAAAGAAATGTTAACAAATGCATCTTTTTGACTTTCCGTCTTGTGAGAACAGTAAGGTCTCAAAGATGACCATTCTCAGAGAACCCTAAAATTTGGGTACTTTTTCACCTTTATCAGATCTTCAAAAACTTCCCAATTAACTGAAAATTTTTATCAAACGTTCAAAGCACAGAGGACATCTTGCTCTTTTAAATGTTCTGTGTCTTATATTTTTTCAGATTCTTTCCTGATAAGGTATTCTGTAAAAGATTTTGGGCTCCATATTTAATGAACGGATAGTACTCGCATACATACGTTTATTGTTTATTTCCTGTGACATATTGATTGTCCTGTTTCATCTCAGATACTCAGATTATCCCGATTTTTCCTAGACATATCTGATTATCCTAATTTATTGCTATTTATCCCGGTTAGCTTCAGTTCTTTTTCTTATTTTTCATATAAAACCGTCTTTCTGAATTGTTTTTATAATCTGATGTCCCAAAATCCTTAAACCTCTTAAACTTTTGTTAATGGGACAAGAATAAATTGTTCCTAAAATTGGTGCCGACGAGAGTCATTTTCTTCTTCAAATATAAAATATAATTAGATACTTGATTCGGTATTATAGGAAAGGTACCATCAGTATATGAAAGTTTCAAAACATGAGTAAACCAACACTTTTAGCAGATTGCAGAAAAAAAGCCAGTTGGAAAAAATTTCATGGTGGCATCATATAATCTGCAGAGTGTTATTTTCGCGTTTAATCTCAAGTAATGGGACAAGATTACTTTTTTCAAGACTCGGGGAGGTTGTTTCATGCTTAACCTTCCTTTTCTTATTACACAGCCGAAAAATGAATAAACTTTGCGATCTCGAACGTCAAGCGTGAGGAATAAGGTAATGGAAACCCAGTGACCCGCTTTTGTGCTGCGAGTCATTGGCGTCGGAATACATTTTGGATTGCAAAACAGTAATTTTTAAATTCCATCCAATATTCTCGAGCAAACCACCATGCCTTGCTTTTGTCGGTTTCAAATTCACCTCCAGATTTTTATTTTTATATAAGTTTTTAGGTTGCTGAACTGAATGAACAAATATCTCTCATGGCGAATATCTTTCTTTCACGTTTGCCACTTTAAACCTTTTCAAATTTAAAGATTTGCACCTTTTTATTATATAAATATACCTATTTCAAATTGCAATAAGAATTATGAATATTCCCTTCGGAATTTAAAAAGTTTCTCAGCTTTTAAAAAATTATAAACTTATTTAAATTCAAAGGCTTTTTAAATGACATTCAAATTCCAAGCTTTTCAAATGCTATTAGTATATTATTATATTTTTGAATGACTTGGTGCAAGCAAAATAAATTCGAAAACTTCGTGTACCGCGCGGTAGTAGCGCTCATTTTACAGAAAATTTACACCGAAATCTTGGAACATTATACCCGAATTAAGTCGTTGGTGGCGTCGCCATTATATGGCCTTTTCCGACATGCGAATAACGAACGATTAAGCAGACGTTGATCAACTCGATATTCTCATCCACCTGCCTGTCGACTTGATACGTGTAAATATCAGGCTTTCGCTTAATCAGCTAGTCAATGTAAAATCATTTTTGACTCCAGACTTGTCTTCCTGTCTCATTATTGTCATTTCCCTTCATTACAGACATAAAATCATGAAAGAGAAAGCACTAGCAGATTAAGACAAATGGCAAACCAAAATTCTTGGCCACTTTATAATTTCAACGAGACCACAGACAGAAATTCTGGGAACATAAAATTTCCAAAGTTCCAGAAATATTTTTTCATCAATGTGAGAAAACTTAGCTCACATTTTAATAGTATATTATGCAGCAAGGGGGAGAAATTGGACTTTTCACGTCGAGTGTGATGTGTGTAGTACGAGTCGCATGCGCGAGCCAAAGAGACACATCACATGAGACGAAAGTCAAATTTCTCCCCCTTGCTGCATACGATATTTTTCATAATACAGCCACAGCCTTGTCTAGAAATTTCTGGGAATTTATCGATAAGTTTCCATAAATTGCCGAAAATTTCCGGGAAATTTCGGTAATTTATGAAAACTTATCGATAACGAAAGTTTGCATAAATTACCGGGAATTTTCTGTAATCTACGGAAATTCGGTAAATTATGGAAATTCGGTAAATTATGGAAATTCGATAAATTATGGAAATTCATCGGTCATTCATAGTAACTGTGGTTATTGATAAGTTTCTATGAATTATCAGTTATCAAAATTCCTGGAAATTTTCCGACACTTATCGGTCATTTATGGTCACTTTGCTTATCCGATGAGTTTCCATAAATTACCATAAATTTGCAGAATTTTCTCAGAAATTTCCGAAATTCCCGGTAATTTATGGAAAATTATCGGGAATTCATGATTACTTTGTTTATAAATAAGTTTCGACAAATTCCCGGAAATTTTCAGTTCATAAATTACCAAGAATTTCCGGAAATTTATGGAAATTTGTCTGTCAATAATGGTAACTTTGTCTTTCAAATTATCAAGAATTTCCAAGATTTCCGGACATTTCTGGTAATTTATGGAAATTGATGGCTCCAAATAAAAACCTATCCTACCCGGAATTTGATTTTCGGGGTCTGCTTCCAGCATAGTATCAGGATGGCTCGCAAGAAGCAGCGCCTCTGCTCCTGTGCCGGGAGTATGTCTGGCTAGGAGGCTGTCGTATGTTACAGTGGCAGATGCTCGCCTTGCTTTATAAAGAGGCGTGCATCGGTTACTGTGCCCTGGCACACGCCTGGCACCTGAGAGATATATTTTGAGAACGTTGGAAACAACCGAAAAAACCCCGGGTGCTCTGGGTTCAGTGTGTTGCTCTGAAGAGAAAAAACAAGAATATGATACAATGGGCATTAATGCCTGAGCGCCAGAGTATGCCAGGAAGCTCCTGAGGCCTCCTCGCCCACTACACAACTTTAACTTTTTAATTTTTATCATTAACATTTTGATTAACTTCATTCTACTATCCCCGTGTAGTCAGGGTCACTAGTAGAGACAGCGAACCGCTCACCTGCATAAAAATATTCCATTATATGTTACACGTGTGGCGTCAGAAGCCAATAATGGGCACTTTTTCTCCCTAGAGAGCAAAAGTACGGCACTTTTGCTCCCTAGGGAGAAAAAGTGCCCATTATTGACCTCTGACGTCACGTTAGTCTGAAAACTGCTACTTCTATCCCCGTTTACAGGGGTAAAAGAGACCCTTTATACACCTGTGTTATGAAAAATGTTTATCAGTCCAAAATTCTCTCTAGAATAATGTACAGAAGATTAGAACAGAAAGTTGAAACCATACTCCAGGAAGGTCAGTTTGTCTTTATGAAGGGAAATAAGGGAACTAAAGAAAATAAAATGGGAGGATAAGGTGCAAAATGAAAAAATTTTTATTGTAGGAGAAAACGAAGGATTAGTAAGTACACTGAGAGACTGTTGATGGTTAGAGTAATTGATAAAAGCGAACTAAAATTTAGTATGTCATTGTTTCAAAATAGGGAAAAGAGGACATTTATATCAAAAATTAATATAATGCTTTTCAGCCAGCAAAATTAATATTTCCGTTTGAATAAATGAAATAGATATTACATTAACTAGTATGAAATCTACGAGAAATTGGTATTCATTAAATCAAAATTGAAAAGCGAATTAAGAACGATGTTATTACAATCAATTCGATAAATTGAAAGAAACTTTCCAAAAAGTCGTAGAGCGAATATGAGAATCTGAAAATCACTATATGAAAAATCCCTCACTCCACCACTTTGACCTTCGGAAGTGGAGAAATAGATTCACGTATAACAGAAGTGTGATACATAAACAGGTCTCACATCTGCGTACAATTCACAACAACACATCACGTAATACAATCTTAACTTTAACCTAAGTCCTATTTTAACTTATGCAACCAAACGCTCGCACGCAACGCAGAAATACATGGTTCAGTACATTTGAATTTCACTTTTATACTAATCTTCAAAAGTACATGTGCTTGTGAGAGAAAAACGAAGACCCATGCGATTCCTATTAAACAAAGATGAACCATACGAGCGCACCCGCTGAATTTAAATATCGCTCATCTTTTATTATTGTACTGAAAAATGAAGGATTAAACTATTTTTCAATGAGAGTTGTCTTTTACTATATTGGACACGCGGAACAGGGCCGGCGAAACATCCCTTGTCTGTTTCTTTCGCTCATTAAGAAGTGCAAATGCAAACAAATGAGAGTAAGCGAGAGGAGAGCATATGGAAAACAATAGTACATTTCGATACGTGTGTGAGAGGTGATTATTTAGCGCACGAGACGTTTTTCGCACGAGCGAAGCGAGTGTGAAAAGTCAAGTGCGCTAAAAATCACCTTTCACACAAGTATCGAACAGTATTTTATACCACGAGAGCCGAAAAATCATGTCAAAGTTGGGATTTTGGGGTTAGAGTGGTATAAATACCGTTTTTCCATATGCTCTCGTCTCGCTTATTGTTATTTGTCTGCATTTGCACTTCTTAATGAGCGAAAGAAACACGCCGGCCGGCCCTGACGCGGAAGACGAATCTGACTTCAAAAAATAACTAACATGTCAAATTTTTGAAAAAAGTGGGAGTTGAAAATCCTAATAATCGTATTTGTAGCTACTTTTAAAAGTTTTAGCGCAATAACCTAACATACAACAAAGTTACAAACATTGGTAATGGTTCATTAATTTTCTTCAAGTAAATTATTAATTAACAAATTTTAAGACATAAAGTTTAAAATTTGTATTATAAGTATAATAAAATCAGCTGAAATTTCGTATTTTATTACTATTTTTCGAAAATACGATTTTATATTTGTAAAAAATAAAAAACTTTTGAAAATTAATGTTTAATATTTTTGAAATATTAAAAAAAAAAACTATAAGGTAAATGTAGGAGTTATCGGAAGTTTAAGGCAGATTCCAGATTTCAAATGCATCAAAAACTATATTAATTATAATTAAAATTAACTAAATGAGTTTTATTTAATAAAATATATATTGAAAAATGTAAGTAAGCTATTAACTACGTATTAAATCATTAGTGTGAAAGCGGCAACAACTTTAAAATTATAAAAACGAGAATGCTGAGGTTATATACAGTAAGCGCTATAAGTGCCGGAACAAATCGGGGTAGATCGGAAACGACGGAAATACTCGAAAGGCAATCTGAAACAAAACTATATGAAAAATCCAGAACTATGATTTCGAAGTTTGCCATGTGTCGCAAGATTTTAGCATCTTCATATTCATAATGCCAATTTCTCGTATAAACAATATAAACAATATTAAAATTCGACTCTGCAATATGGATAAATGTAATAAAACCTCGTTTTTCCCTATTTTCACACAAAAATATATTAAAAACTAATTCATCCTTATCAATTACTCAAATAAACAGTCTCTCAGTGTACAATTTTGGAGGATAAAGAACATAGAACATGATCGAAAAGGAAAAGGAAGGCAAAGGCAACAAATGATATTGGTGTGCATATGTTTCATGCAGTCAAAATTGAATCGATAAAATCAACAGTTCATTGTACACTTTAATTATTCAGAAAACTGCGGTTCCCAAGTGATTGGTGTTAAATTTCTCGAGAATCGTCGACTGAAATAAAGAGGAAAAATAAATAATGAAGGAAAAATATTGATGCTTTGGTCATATTAATAAGTAATGGTGCAATGCGCGTCAGAGTTAAAAATTGTTTGAATAGCCGCTTCAGGATAGGTTGCGTTCGTATTTTCTCTGCTCAGTTGAGGTAATTGCTGTGAAGTGGGTCTCGCGGGGCGTCAAGGTGTACGGTCATATAAACAAACGATGCATCTGATGGATATTTTAATTTTTTATAATCGTCGTGAAATGTTATCGCGAAGTCATATACAATATAGTAGTATATATGAACCAATACTAACGTAGGTGGAGAGATGTTTACTAGATTGGGGACTGCAGGTTGTTGGATAAGATGGGTGTGAGTGTCTGTATTGTAATATATGTCATAATGTCATAGAATCGTGTGTACTTGATGATTGCTGGTCGCTTAAACTCGACTAATTATCCTAGATTGCTTGAGGATTACAGGATAGAGGTGGTATATTATGGTCGGTCGTATTTCGAAGGGAAGATATCAAAATGTAACGTTTGGAGCAATCAATCATTGTGGCTGGAGGGTTGGAGGGTTTATCATATTCGAATTTTGTATAAGTGTAAGAACAGGAGAATATAGAAGTATATAGTCCTGCTGGAAATGCTTTTAAACTACCTAAAAAAATTAAGAAAAAATTAAAATGTTAAATCTCTTTAATTCTTTTCAATCAGGGATCTTTTTTGCAGGGCGGGATTACAATGAATATCAGGCAACATAAGAAATTAACAATATCCAAACTAACAAAGAATGAAAATTTAAATTAATTTTTAAATCTGCATAAATACACTGTTTTCAGAAATTTTTGGGCCAGCTAAGCGATGATGAATTAAGATTGTAGAAGGCAACCCGGTAGTTTTGATCGAGCACGTGCCGCAATATGATTAAAAAAAAGATTGTGGGGGAGCGCATTTATCGAGCGAATATAGGAACTTAGCCGACGATAGACTCAGCGATCACTTATCAGAGTTTATTAATTTCCTTATGGGCTCGAGCTGCTTCGAGTGACAGATTGTACCCGAGTGTGTATAAGCGTATGTCACGGTGTTCTCGTGATGAAACTTAATGAAACGAGGCGAGTAAACGACCGTAATTCGATTGGCAGCTGCACCAGGGCCCAGGAGGAAGCGTACCTGCTTAATAATAACGACGCTTTCTTTAAAAAGCACGAAATCACTCTCGCACCTATATAAATCATTGGTGATAATTTTAATAAAATGCACTCAAAATCAGCCCCCACAATGTCCTTTTGCCCGCAGTGATAGCTTAATAATTACTAAGGTAGCAGATGATTTCACGAGTATCAAGCATTCGATCAAAAGGTCCAACATACCGACAGCAAAATGTTAAAATGCACTTGTTAACGCGATTCAAGCTCAGAAAATCATTTGCTCCGGGTCGTTTACGAAGGCTGGAATGAAAAATAATTTTTACCGAAGCGAAGGCAATTAGGAAAAGAGAAATTAATTAATACCGAAACTTACACTTTCGGAGCAACTTTAAGCTTTTTGACTGTAATGACGTCGAAAAATAATCAGTCTGAAAAATATTATTTATTTAAAAAATTTCAATTTAATAAAAGTAATTTTCGCTGTGTATAACGTACAGTCATATACCAAAGTTATAAGGGACTATAACATTCAATTTCGATAAAAGCCGTCTAAGTTTACGCAAAGGGGACTTAATTCTGAAAAAAGTTGATCCCACGAGTCTCTCGGTGGCAAAACAAATAATTACATTTTCACAGAGTGTGGATATCCTATATGAAAATAGTACGACGCACGATGTCATCAAGGGGAAGCAAGAAACAATACAAAAAAGGGACAAGATTTTTTGATTCCAAGGAAAAGGGAAACTTTCTTTTCTGAAATTAACTATTTTTCTCGCTTAAAAATAAATTATTGGTCAACTTCATTTCAGTATATCCTTCAGACGGGCGCGGTGCAAATCCTTACACGATGTGAGATTAAAAACTAAATTGCTGCTCAGGCTTGTGAGAAAGCTCATAAAAAGCTCAAAAGCTGATCAAAGCTCATCAGCCTATTGTCACGGAAAAATTTCCGTAGGAATAAATTATTGTTACGGAAATTTCCGTAACAATAGTTTATTGTCAAGGAAACATTTCCATGGGAATAAACTATTGTTACGGAAATTTATGTAACAGTAGTCACGGAAAAATTTCCATAAGAATAACTTATTTTTACGGAAATTTCCGTTAAAATAGTCTATTGCCAAAGAAAAATTTCCGTGGGAATAAACTATTGTTACGGAAATTTATGTAACAATAGCCTATTGTGGCAGAAAAATTTCCGTGAGAATAGCCTATTGTGACGGAAATTTCCGTAACAATAGTCTATTGCCACGGAAAAATTTCCTTGAAATAGCCCATTGTTACGGAAATTTCCGTATCAATAGGCAACCAAAATTTCCTAAGAGTTTTTACGGTGAGGGGCTGATTATCGCAAAATGCGAGCTTACAGATG
>JBAGKK010012371.1:0-11969 GCA_037177015.1 Euceroptres primus
TTCGAGCAGTCGCCTCAAGCGACACAATACACCCCCAACCGAGAGGGTTCAGCCTGTGGATACGAACCCTGAGGTACTCTTTAGCCCTTCCGGAAAAGTGAGGAAATAGAAGGTACCCAAAGGATCTTCTGGATGGAAAGAGGGACTTGGAAGCTCCTTTCGGCTCTTCCGGAGAAGTGAGGAAATAGAAGGTACCCGGAGGACCTTGTGGAAGGAAAGAGGGACTTCGAAGCTCCTTTCGGCTCTTCCGGAAAAGTGAGGAAATAGAAGATACCTGGAGGACCTTCTGGAAGGAAAAGGGGAACTTGGAAGTTTTCGAGGGTAGAGACGAGCTCGGAGATGGTATTGACTAAGTATTTATTTTCCCGATTTACAAGACTGAGAGCGTAGTCGGGTATCGTGGCGAGGCTGGAAGCCCACGACTCACTCTCCTCCGCTGCAAGAAGCTCGTCCTTTTAACAGCCTTACGCCCCCACGACGAGGTCGTTGTAGGGTTGTCTCCCCTCCAGTTTCTCCCAAGATGCTGGGTCTTGCTAGAAGCTTCTAGAAGGTTTTTTCGTAATAGGAGAAACTTGGACTAGGCTTGACCTTGCATAGTACCGTAGGCCATTAGAGCGAGGGAGAGAGACTATAGTGCGTGCGAGGGAGACGGTGAGAGCAAGAGCGACTGGTGAGCCTCGTTACTCGTCCACATCTGCAAGCACTTAGGCCCTTCCGCTTTCACTGGCCCTGGTAAAATGCAAGTTTGAACTTGCTTCTTGCACCAAACTAGAAAACTGCAAGCAGAAACGTCGTCGAAAACGATTTTATTTAAAAAATGCTAACGCTCTATCGCGACACATATAACAAAATTTTACCAATTTCACTACGACTGAATTATACCAAATTGGAAATTTTAACAACGTTTTACCGTGTAAAATTCACCGAAGAATAATAATTTTTTAAATTTCTTAACTAAATCTGCATACTTTCAGTCATATTTGTACCAAATATAGTGAAAAGCTTATTTTATAGCTGTGTGAATGCAAGCTATGCAATAGATTGAATTTAAAACACTAATTTGACCACATATTTATCACCAGCGACCTCGTTTTAGTCAGAAACATGACTAGAGTACGACACTGCATACTGGTATTCAAACACATTCAACTTTGTTCAAAGACTAGTGTTCAAAGTCTATTTCCAGATATAGGTTTATGTATTAGAAAGGCATTAAATAACCTATTAGTGGTAAGTTGGCTACGCTTTGCAGGCCATACTAACAATAAAATCGACATAACACAAAATGGGCGAAAATTGAACAAAACTGTTCAAAAAGTGTTCAAAACGGTGTTCAAACTTAATTGTGTCACTGAATTTGTTATAAGCGGGTCCAAATCTTATATGTGTCGCGATAGAGCGTTAGCATTTTTTAAATACTATCGTTTTTCGGCGACGTTTCTGCTTGCAGTTTTCTAGTTTGGTGCAAGAAGCACGTTCAAACTTGCATTTTACCAGGACCAGTAAAAGCGAAAGGGCCTAAGTGCTTGCAGATGTGGACGAGCAACGAGGCTCGCCAGTCGCTCTTGCTCTCACCGTCTCCCTCGCACGCACTATAGTCTCTCTCCCTCGCTCTAATGTCCTACGGTACTATGCAAGGTCCCCATGATCATGTTTGTAGCACAAAATGTAAGATTTTTAAAAAGTTTGTGCCGAAATAAAAACTTGTATCACAAAATGCCACGTTTTTTACGTACCACTTGCACTATTACATTTTAGAAAATGTTTAAATTCATATAATTAAACGTTAGTCAGTTGTTAAATGCCTAATACAATGTTCTAAGCAATAGTCCGGATGTATGTGTGTACATAAGGGTGTTCCTTATTTATACCTGGTTGAAATTTTTTTTTTTTTTGGAAATCGTTTGCTCCAACCCCCAGGATTTGTTAGAATGCCCAAAAGAGAAAGTGTTTCATATTTGAGCCACGCTCCAGACATTAGAAATTTACCAGAGGGTTCCCATGGGAGAAATCGTGAAAAAAATGTAAAATCTACATAACTTTTTAAGTTTTTATTGAAATGAATCGTCCACCGAGGATAACAATCTGCAAGCGATGCTTAAAGTATCTCAATGTTGAAAAATTTGAAATTTTCAAAATTTCAAAAATGGGTCCCAAAAATTTTGGACAAAAATTATGTTTTTTATAGTTATTAGCAAAGATTGATTAAACATTATAGAACAAATATAATAAATTATTGTAAAACAGACCTGGAAATTAAAAATTTTGGAAAAATCTAAGATAGCGGCCAATTAAGTATTCAAAAACTAGCTCATTTCTACAGTTCTCAATGGAATATTTTCAAACTACATATGCTATAAAAAGAAGTTTGGCTTCGAAAACTATCTGATGACCGACGGTATCTAAAATTTTGTAAAAATCTAAAATGGCGGCCAATTAAATATTTGAAAAATAGCTTACTTCTACAGTTTTCTACAAAATATTTCCAAACCTTGCTATTTTTGAATATTTAATTGGCCGGTACTCTGGATTTTATCAAAATTTTGGATGCCGTGAATCATCAGATAGTTTTTGAAGTCAAACTTCTTTTTCGAGCAAGGTTTGGAAACTGTAAAAGTAAGCTATTTTTTGAATATTTAATTGGCCGCTATCTTGGATTTTTTCAAAATTTTTAATTTTCAGGGCCACCACCTGCTTTACAATAATTTATTCGATTTTTTATAGGGTCACTCCATGAATGATGATCTGAAAACGATTGCGGTCATATTTCAGAAAATTTGTGTACTATAGGTCTATGATTATGCCATACATCTAGATGAAATTATTTTTCATTAAACCAGAAATAGTTTTTGAAAGCATGCGGTCGTGTGGAACATGGCGACAGTACGTCATTTTTAAAATGAATTAAACACTAAAGTCACTGTTGAGTGGGGCTATTCGCGCATGGTGGGGCTAATATGTACAACTAACTTTAAGTATATTTTTCAGTATGATAAAGGGGATAAAAATAATAATCTCCTAGCATATAAGATTCAGAAGGATTTTTACTTTACAGAGGATAAGAGTGGAATTTTATACGACCTCTGTACAAGCATTGAAAAATGTTTAAATATGTGAGTGCATTTTAAAAAACTGGTTAGACCTCCAAACTTTGTATCAGTTTAATAGTAAAAAATTCTCGGTCGCTCGTGTTTTCCTTCGAGATTTAAGTGGTAAAAGGAATTTGTTTCATAAATGCAAGTTTGTGCTTTCATTTATAAGTTTAAAGGTGATACAGTGGGACCTCGTTCGTGTCGCGGACTTGGGACCGTGAACCTCGTTCGTGTTGCAAACTTCACTTCCGGTCGTTTCAGGTGCGTACTTAGATGTACGTACCGCGATTGATTCTAATGTACCACGAGTATTTCTGATAATCACAGCACTGGCTTGCGGTGCGCGCGCAGATTTTTGCCGTCACTTCCGCGACACGAGCGAGGTTTTGAGGGGTCACGTGACCACGACACGAAGGCGACACGAACGAGGTCCTACTCTGTACATTTTTTATGGGACAAGGTTTCGACAGCAGAGGAAAGTTTAGAAAGAGATAGGAGAAGCCAAACTTGACAAAAATATATTTTCTGCACAACACCAACACTTGTGACGAAATCGGATGGCAGGCCCAAAATTCCAAGACTTCATTCTTTCTTATTATAATAAGAATTTGGCCATTTGTTGCGGTAAACAGCGTCAAAACGAAATCTTGGGAAGACATAATCCAGAAGAAGAGAGATCGAAAGGCTCAAAATTCCAAGACTTTATTATTTCTTATTAGAATAAGAATTTGGTAATTTATTGCGGTAAACGGCGTCTAAACGAAATCCTTTGGAAATCAATTCTGAACGGAGCCGCATCAATAATATGATGGCGAATTTCCCTAGATATCCTGCTGGCCACTCTTGTAACTGCACATGACTGTCAGAATTGATGGTAATATTATCGACCGCTGCAGGAAAGCTGAGCTGATAATTATTTTTCTTATTTATTTTAGTAAATTTTCCTTCCAGAAATAATGATTAATAGTGAAGAATCAGTCATGGATTTGAAGGCCAATGATAAAAAAAACAGTTGTAGATTTAAAACCTTTCTGTCCCAGTTTTGGACCCTCATCAGTTAAGTAAAATTTTATTGTCTGTGAAAAAAATATATACACTGAAGGTGGAAAGTTGTAAGTTAAGAAAAAAGTTAGAAAAGTATTTTAAAAAATTCAAGATTAAAATATAAAATAATATAAGAATAAGCGAGGTTGTCTCGTAAAAAGAGGCCCTAACATTTTAGTTAATGTGAAATAGGAATAAATGATAACAGTGAAAAATTAAATAATTAAAAAACGGAAGGTCAACGAGTAAAAGGCAAACATACCTGGTATAAAATCACAAAACGAAGATAAATACAATGGTGTTGTTTAAAATACACTTAAGAAAAAATTATAAAATAAAACAATAAAAAACAGCGGCAATAGCCCGGCACCGCATCAGGGCGCGAGAACGAGTGACTGACTACTGAGGAGGAATTACGGGGATTCAAACAAGAGAAACGAACGTGATCAATGGGTCGATAATATAGAATTGAAAAACGACTGGAACAAAATTCTCTGATTTTGCAATTGGTTTAAGTTCATAAGTGGTTTATAGCTGTCGGGGAATAAATTATTTTCATATCTGAGGTTAATAGTATTAAGGCAAGAGATAGGATTGTCTGGAAATCAGAGAGCCGTAAGAGAAACTCTAAGTGTGAACCGCGTATAAACTTTATTATGAAGATTAAGAATGTAATCTGAGCGGAGCCATGCGAACGACCGACTGCTTCATACATTACTGCCTCATGGTAGAAAGGAAACGGAAGATACAGTGTTGTAGATGGCGCCACAGTAGTAATATAAACTGAAGCGCGAAAAAAAATTAGACATTTTTATTATATGGGGCGTTATTTCTTAAGTGTACCCACTCAAAAAGTCAAATTCGATCTAAGTTAAACTTAGGCAAAGTGTTATGCTATTAGATAGTAGTTTATAAGGAAAAAATTTTGTCATTCGGATAAGTATTGACCGAGGGGGAGGGGGTGAAAGTTTTGGGATTTTCGTGGATATCGTCTATTTCGGCGATTTTTAACTCTTTTAATAGTGATGAAATAGTACATTTTTCGCTAAGTTTAAACGCAAATTTTGGTGAGAGCGTAGTTTAAATCACGAGGCGAAGCCGAGGGATTTAATCGCTCGAGCCAAAATTTTCGTTTGGACATAGAAAATACAGTGCTTTTCGTCATGAGATCGAGGAAAAGCCAAATGAAAATGTTGAAATGACGAAAAAAATTTTTTCTAGTACAGTTTCGATAGGGATTTTTATGCCCTTTCGATTGGTCCCACGCATTTTTTCAAAAAATAAATATTTGACCTTCAAAAAGAAGGTAAAAAATAAATTTCACTTTTTTTCGAAATAAGACAGGTTTTTTTGGGTTTTTTTGGTCTGAAAAGAAAGCTTAGGTTTTTTCCTATATGACTATGTAGATTAGAAAGTGGGATTCAAATTTTTAATTTATGAAAATAAGCGTTGAGTACTCCGGTATGCGCTTGACGCTGGCGCTCGAGCCCCGCGGCGCACCGTGATGCCTTCATGGTATTGTTTTTACGAAAAGTAATAATATATGCTAGTATATTTGATCGCTCTCTGCATTTAACACGGTTGAGACTGCCATTATTTAAATGCCTGCATTATGTTCACTGATGAATTTTGAGAAAATTTTGAATTTTGGAAAATCAAGTTATTGAAGAAGAGGTCGGGTCGAAAAATTGGTTTTATAGATTAAGTAAAATTAAAGCTCGCAAATTTTTTTATGTTGATGTCTGGTCTTCTATCTGCCTTTCTTTACGCCTTTCGTTTTTTTAGTGAAAGCTGTTTTCACTTTGTTTCCTTATTTTCGTTTCTTCTCTTTTGGAAAGTAGTCGCATTCCGTGGCCGAGGAAAATTTCTTCAATCAAAGTCTCCCATCTTCAGTAGGTATAAATGCATGGTATTGAAAAGTCCCTTTGATTGTCACTGCAGCATCGAATCTGCTTTTCAGATTTTAGATTTTAGATCTTTCAGATTTTTCAGATCTTTAGCAGTGGCTTCATGATCTTCCTTGCTACTAAAAATGATTTCAGTTTCCTTGCAGTACTTCTTTGCGCACTGAAATAGGGATGAAGCATCTAGGATGCGATCTTCAGCGGAACATTGTAGGCTAAACCTTGCTGCATTTCGTTTTTCATTCGCCCCTACGCCATCACATGCTCCCTTACCATCAGAGGTAGGATGGTAATGCCACTCAGGTGGAATTCCGGAATCTGCCTTGTGAGCTAGGATATTAGCAAAATTGCTCTTGTTCTTAAAATGCCGACGTGCTCCGTCTGAGACGTAGTACACCTTTTGGATTGCAAAATTCGCGTTAAAATAATTCACAATTATCTTCTGGTACTCATAAACGGCAACAGTGTCATGACTCAAATTGTCCGATATGATTGGCATGCTTTTGTGCTTGAGTTCTTCATCTTTTACATAGTAAATAACTACTGTGAACATTGTGGCCTGATCATTATTCCAGTGAAATCCTTGCGCAGAATTTTGAAGAACAAACTTAAAGTTCTTAGCGGAATTAAATAAGATAACGAATTCACCATTTTTCAAAGTTATCTTCAGATTTTTGAAAAATAATGACTGCTCTGTAGCAAGGAAATAATGGGTCAGCAACACTTCACAAAGCTCATTCACAAATCATCAACGCGATAACCATTTAAAATTACCTCGGGATGGTTCGTTAAATATCGCATGTTTATTTCTTTTAGCATTAACTTCACGTTTTCATGGTGAACACAAACGCATACTGTGTGGGTACCGCTACTCCCTGCCAAAACGCAATGTTTCGATCTGAGTTGTGTGAATTTCTTAAAGCCTATTTTAATCTCTTTATATTCTGACTGGAATTCTGCATACAATTAATTTAAATTGCACAAAATCAATCTTTTCGGAACAAGAACTTTCTTGTCACTCACTCCAACAGACACACAATTCTTCATTCCAGGCATTAAGCGACTCTTATGTCGTCACGCTCATAAAATTTGGATACAAGATCTTCAGTTTCAAGACTCAAAGGCCTTCCTCTTTTTGGCGTAGGCAAAGTTAAAATTCCATGGCCAGCAACTAACTTTTTTGCATTTTTAGCTTGTCATTCGAATGTTTCGAATTCGACCATTAGTTTTCTGCGACTCCAAGACTTTGGAACAAGTGTGAGAAGTTGAATTTTCTCGTTGACGTGTGCTACGGGCGGGACTCGAAAGCCAGCCTCATGAGCGTACCGGAGTACTCAACGCTTATTTTCATAAATTAAAAATTTGAATTCCACTTTCTTATCTACATAGTCTTATAGGAAAAAATTTAAGCTTTCTTTTAAGACCAAAAAAGCAAGAAAACCTTTCTTATTAAAAAAAAAAGTCAAATTTATTTTTGACCTTCATTTCTGAAGGTCAAATATTTATTTTTTGAAAAAATGCGTAGGACCAATCGAAAGGGCGTGAAAAACCCTATCGAAACTCTACTAGACCAAATTTTTTTCATCACTATTACAAGAGTTAAAAATCGCCGAAATAGACGATATCCACGAAAATCCCAAAACTTTCACACCCTCCTCCTCGGTAAATACTTACCAGAATGACAAAATTTTTCCTCATAAACTATTATCCAGTCGCACAACACTTTGCCTAAGTTTAACTTAGATCGGACAACTTTGATTTTCTGAGTGGGTACACTTGAGAAATAACGCCCGATGTTCAAAAATAAACTTAACACACCCACCGTTTGAGGGCTACATTAAATGTTCACACACATTCCCATACTCAAACATATACTCCGAAATTTTTCTCTCTTAAATATATCTGCTCGTTGACTTTCAGAAGGAACATATTCAACATTTATCTGGCCTAGATCTAACTTCTCGCGAATAAAGTGATATCGGACATCAATGTGCTTTGTATGTTTGTGGAATTCCGGATTTTTCACAAGTCTAATAGCACTTCGATTATCAACAAAAAGAGTAGACGCTTTAGCAGGTTGATATCAAATATCCTTATATTCAGCCTCAGTAGTGCTCAAAAAGACAAGTTTTTGTCTCTGCGAAGACCAAGTTACAGCGCCACCTGCTAAGAAAAATATATATCCACTAGTGGATCGTCTTGTTGCAATGTCGCCAGCAAAATCGGCATCAGAGTAGCCCACTAGATCCAAATTTCCCCCACCCATACCATACATTATTCCGATGTCAGCTGTTCCTACTAAGTACCTAAAAATGCTTTTAACGGCTTGCCAGTGACTCTCATCATAGTCACTGAGGTATCGTTTCACTAAATTAACCGAGTAGGCAATATCAGGGCGCGAAACGGTGGCTAAAAATATAAGTGAGCCTACGACTTCTCTAAAGAGCAAATTTAGTTTGCTCTTTTCCTCATCAGCTGTTTTTAGAACCGTGTGGGGATCTGCAGGCACGCAGAGGGTTTTATCATAAGACATTTTAAATTTTGCAAGGATTCTTAAGACATCATTTTTCTGGTGAATGAACATTAACTTGTTCTCCTTATCCCTTTCAATTTGCAAACCAACAAATAACTTAGCATTACTGATTGTGATGTCAAACGAGCTCTGTATATAGTCAATTAATCTGTTAAGTATACTCTGAGACTCTGAGGCAATTAGGCCATCATCAACAAATAAAGCCAGGTAAACATCACAACCGTTGACTTTACCTGAGAATATGCATCTATCAGACTCACTCTCATTCAGATTAAACTTACGCAGAAAAGATGAGAATTTCTCATTCCAACATCTGGACGCCTGTTTTAATCCATATAGCGATTTTTGCAATTTGCACACAACACTGCTGTCACTTTTATTAACTGATAGGCCTTCTGGGAACTTCATGTAGATCTCCTCTTTGAAATCTCCATTCAAAAAGGCCGTTTTTACATCGAATTGTGCTATCTCAAGATCACTACTAGCCACTATTGAAAAAAAAACACTCTAAGCGAATCATACTGCACTACCGGTGAAAACGTTTCATTGTAGTCGATGCCCTCACGTTGACGAAAACTTCGAGCACATAGTCGTGCTTTGTAGCGACGAATTTCCCCCGATGAATCACGCTGAATCTTAAACGTCCACTTAGAATCGATGCACTCGTGATTCTCTTTCGGAACAAGAATCCAGGTCTGGTTGTCCTGGTGAGCTTGGAGCTCTTTCTCGATCACTTCTTGCCACTTATCGGCATCCTGGCGGCTTACTGCTTCTTGATAAGTAGCTGGTTCTAGGTACTCGGCCAAGTTTACCTCGTACTTTGCGGGCATCCTCATTCGAGACCAGTCACGGAGCTGCATTGATTCATCAGCTGTTTCGTGATTTTCAGGTTGGTGATCTCCGACTTATAGTTTTCCAGGATCTTCTTTGATTTCCTCTGGTGGGTCTTCTGGCTCATCATCGTCTGTCACAAGCAGTTTAAAATTTCACTTGCACTGTCACTTTGAACATGGCGGGTGTCACGTCCATTCGACTTATTAAATGTTACGTTCCTGGTCGCGTGAATCCGTTTCGTGTTTGTGTTGTAGACTCTGTAACCAGTCAAGTCGTCTTCGTAGCCGACCAGGATTTGTTTGGACGCCTTTGCGTTCCACTTCTTCCTCTGATCCTTTTGCACAAGGGCGTAAGCAGGTGAACCAAAGATCCTCACGTGTGACAGAGAGAGCTTTCTCCCCATCCATCCCTCATACGGGGTCGAATTTGGAGTTTGCGTCGTAGCTGTCCGATTCAGAAGGTAGACTGCCGTGTCTGGCCCATAGACTTTTAAGGCAGATCCTTAGTGAGCAACATTGTACGCGCGCTTTCCACAATGGTACTCCTTGCCGCTGTCGACTCTTAGGGCCTTTATAGATCTTCCAAACTGGTTTTCCACCAGGCGTTCAAAATCCTTGGAGCACTGAGTAACGTCTGATTTGTGCTTACAAAAGTAAATATAACGATAACAGGTGTTGTCGTCCTTGAAGAGGACATAGTACCGAGCACCCCCAAGAGAATGCTGTTCCATTGGTCCACACACATCACTGTAGAAGAATTCTCCGACCTTCCAGTTCTTTGTTTTCTCGTGTTTGACAAACGGAAGTCCAAATTGACACGGCTCGCAGAAGAAATCAACGGTATTAGTCAACTTGACCCCTCCCACCAATCCTTTAGACACCATATCCTTAATTGTCCTTTTGTTTACATGAGCTAGTCGGTCGTGCCAAATTTGAAGGTTAGTGGTGGACACATTCACTTCGTCACTGGTTCTAAATTTAAAGAACATTTTACAGACTTCATTTTCTTGTTTAATTCCTTGGCCAACTATTGTATTATCCAACAAAAGCGAAACACGATTGTCTTTGAACCTTACTTCAATTTTATTTGATGTGCAAGCTCCCACTGAAATCAGATTCTTGCGCAACTTCGAGACGTAGAGAACATTTTCGATTCTCCCGTCTATCCACTCACCATCAACGATCCTTTTGATCAACACTGTACCCGATCCCAGCACTTCACACACACCATCGTCACCAAGAGTGACAAAGCCACCACAGCTAGACTCAAAATTTGTCAGTCAATTCCGTCGGTAAGTAGTGTGCTTTGAATCTCCGCTGTCGGTAATCCAAATCTCTTCTATATCTTCTTGAAATAAGTCAGCGACCTGCTTGTTAGAAGGGATGCGACTGCTTCCTTCCTCAATGGCGATGAAAGCACAATTTTTGTGGTCGTTGCTTCTACTGTCATTAGATTACCCGGATTTTTTTCGATTCCGACAATCTTTGATAAAATGGCCTTTCTTGTGACATTAAAAGCATTCGTCGTCACTTTTATTTGTGCCCTTTTTTGCAGACGGATTGGAAGTACTTTTCTTCTTGTCGAAACTTATCGCAGCCAAGGCGTTGGTTGTTTCATTGTACGTGGCCATCTTACCCTCCTCTTTTATTAGGCGTTCATCCAGACTCATCAAAGACTGGAATCCTGGAGCTATGCTATCCCAGGCTGTTACAAAAGCACTGAACTTCGCTGGCAAACCACCGAGAATTTTGGCCATGATAGCGTTATCGGAGATGTTTTCCTTTTAACTGACTTGCCATATTTTGCACCCTAGCCACATGTTGCACGACGGAATCACTGGGGTTCATGCGATAATCATGAAACTTTTGAGTTAGTATGAGTACACTATTAGCAGACTTTTGCTCGTGGATGCTTACTAATTTGGACCACATGTCCTTCGCGATCGCACAGGTCATATCATACACTCTAACTGCGGATATTCTACTGACGTTGATATCACGTACATGGCTTTAGCGTTTAATTTTGCCCACGACTTGGCATTCGGATCGGAATCCGCGGGCTTAGGACCTGTTCTATCAGCAACCTCAAGAAGCCCGTGCGCGGCGAAGGCTGAGTTCATTTGGAACTTGCACATTTAAAGGTTATTCCATCGAACTTCTTTATTTGTTTCAGGAAGTCCTCAGACGACAGTTTTTTTTAACTTCGGAACTTGTACGGACACGATTCGAACGGATTCACCTCTGACGAAAAATGAAAGGACAGTGCACACAATAGCGTCTTCGTTACACGACGGAAAGATGCGTACCGATTTTCTCTCCTTCCAGACAATTTACGCAGGTTATGTTTCTGGGACCATAACCTATTAAGGCAAGAGATAGATTTGTCTGGGAATCAGGGAGTCGTGAGAGAAACTCTGAGTGTGAATCGTGTATAAACTTTATTATAAAGATTAAAAAGCGAAGCCATGCGAAAGAATAACTGCTTTCCTTGTGAAAATATATACCAGATTTATACCACGTATATATAGGTATACACAGCAAGTATAAGACTTGGTATAAAAGT
>JBAGKK010012393.1:0-11968 GCA_037177015.1 Euceroptres primus
AGATATTATGTATACATCTATTTCCGAAAGTCTGAATTTCCTCTTAAGGTGCCAATAACTGGTGCTCTTACCCTATTAAAAGATATTAAATAAATTAAATGTTAAAAAGATATTAAATAAATTAAATATTGAAAAGATATTAAATATTAAAAAATTGAAAAGATATTAAATATTAAAATATTCTTATAGATGTGATACGTTGGGGTCTTCAAACTCCTGGAGGTGTTGCAATCGACTGGATCCACGATTTGCTTTTCTGGACTGATTCTGGAACCAGAAGAGTTGAAGTCATAACTCTTGATTCAAAAGTTAGACACGTATTGATTTCTAGTGACATAGACAAACCGAGAGCCATAGCTGTTCATCCCAACTTCGGTTATGTTTACTGGACAGATTGGGGTCAGTTATTTTCATTTTGTAATCTAATATCTTCTCTGATAACTATCCTTCAACTAAATCCAAAAACTATCTTCAAACTTAAATCTAAAAACGATCTTTAAATTTAAATCTGAAAAATATCGTTAAACTTAAATCTAAAAATTATCTTTAAACTTAAATCCAAAAACTATTTTTAAATTTACATCTCAAAATTCAAACATTAAACAGGTCCTCACCCAAAAATCGAAAGAGCCAACATGGATGGATCTGACAGGAGAGAAATGGTAACAGAGTCGATATTCTGGCCAAATGGTCTCACCATCGACTACACAACAGATCGAATTTACTGGACCGATGCCAAACACCACGTGATTGAATCTGCTCATCTCGATGGATCCGATAGAAAAAAAATGATCAGCAAAGGTCTGCCTCATCCATTCGCTATCACTGTTTTTGAGGATTCCCTCTATTGGACCGATTGGCATCTGAAGAGCATCTCTTCTGCAAACAAGGCAAATGGCAGGGGTTTTAAAACAATCCACTCTGGTCTTCATTTTCCGATGGATCTTCATAGTTACCATCCTCAACGTCAGCCAGATTATGTAAATCATTGTGGAAATGACAATGGGAAGTGTTCCCACATGTGTCTTCCAAATAACACTGGATACAGCTGCGTCTGTCCAGTAGGGTTGAAAATCGAGAGGGATGGTAAAACCTGTGCTAGTACTCCTGATAACATCCTGATTTTTGCAAGGAAGAAGGATTTGAGGATAATGCCTATTGAGGAAAATGCTAGGGTTTATGACAACGTTATTCCTGTTGATCACGTCCAGAGTGCTGTTGGTCTTACTTGGGATGCTAATCAGGATATGATTTACTGGACTGATGTTGAGGCTGACACGATCAGTAGGGCTTTTCTGAATGGCACGAATCAGAGTGCCATCATCAGTCATAATTTGGGTAAGATTAGAAATTATTTTGAATTATGGAATTAGGAATTAGGAATTAGCAATTATAGTTATGAAGATTTTTAGGCGTTTAGATTCAGAAGGAAGATATTTAAATTCATCATCTTGAATTTCAGAATCACCAGCAGGATTAGCGATGGACTGGATCACGAGGAAGATTTACTGGACTGATGCTGGAACAAAAAGAATTGAATGCTCGAATCTTGATGGAAGTATGAGAACTCTGTTGATTCATCAGGATCACGACAAACCTAGGGACATTATATTAGACCCCACAAGTAAGAACTTAAATATTTTATTGTTTTCAGGAAGTTAATCTTCCTTTGATGATTTTTACCTCTTTTTAAAGAGGTCAAAATTTGATGATCTTGACCTCTTTTTAAAGAGGTCAAAATTTGATGATCGTGTCCTCTTTTCAAAGCTGGATTCATGTACTGGAGTGATTGGGGAGACAAGGCGAAGATAGAAAGAGCCTCGATGGACGGTTCTGGTAGGAAAGTTCTGATTGGAACTGACCTGACCTGGCCAAATGGGTTGGCTATCGATTTTGATAAAAAGAGACTCTACTGGGCTGATGCTGGCACCCAGAGGATTGAGTATTCAAACCTCGATGGCAAAGGCAGAACTGTATTGATATCTTCAGGTAGGTTTCCATATCCAGTTAATATTTTCCATTCCAGTTAATATTTTATTACATATTTCAAATCACAAGATAAATAATCGAATCTTCTGTCTCTTCCAAAATTATCAGGAGAGGTACTTCCTCATCCATTTGGACTTGTGGTCCACAAAGATAAGATCTACTGGACCGACTGGAACACCAAAAGTATCCATCGAGCTGATAAAGAGACAGGAAAAAACATCACTGTCATCAGATCCAGCATCTCGAGTCTCATGGACGTCAGAGTCTTCCACCGAAATCGAAGAAACGTGAACAATCCTTGCAAAAATAATAATGGCAATTGCTCGCACTTGTGTCTCTTGGCAGCGAATCCTAGACGATTTAAATGTGCCTGTCCAACTGGTCTTATTCTTGAGGTAAGACTAGTAATTATTTAATTGAATTAATTAAATTTAATTCGATCACTGATGATCTAACACTGAAATATGATTTTATAGCCTGATAGAAGAACATGTCCAAAAGTACCAAACAAGTTTCTGTTGTTGGCTCATCGAGTAGACATCAGGGTTGTCTCCTTTGATGTCGACTATGCCTTGGACGTTGTTTTACCAATCTCGTATTTGAAAAATGCTAGTGGTATTGATGTCAACTTGAGGAATGGCGACGTCTACTGGACTGATCCTGGAGAGGATATGATCAAGAAGATGAATTTCAATGGTCAAGTTTTGGAAACTGTGATTGATTCCGGAATCGATACTGCTGATAGCTTGGTTGTTGATTCCATTGGAAAGAAGGTTAGTCAAGAATTCTACCCACATTCCATTCATGTTCCCGGAATATTTCATTGAGACATTCGGAATATTCCCAAGGAACATTACAGCAATTTTCCAGGAATGACACAATGTCCGACCAGCTTATTTTCTCATATGAAATAGAATCATAAAAATCGATCAAGTATTTTTTGATTTATTTTATCTACATGCATAATACGCATACAATATTATATTATTATAAACTGCTATTACAAATTATAATCACATACTCAGAAAAATGTTTCTTTGAATCAAGCAAAAAAATTTGTTTGATATCATATCATTGAAAGAAACAAATTTTTTGTTTCAATTAACAACACAATTATTTCATTTTAATAAATGAAAAATATCAACCTTATTAATTTAAATAATTTGTTCAGTACAATTTGTTCGATTTAAACAAAAACTATAATCCGCAAAATGGAGATACAATAGTTCCTTAGAAAAACGCTAGGAGCGCAGAGCAGTCTTTCTCACAATAAAGACTATAATATTACAGCACATAAATGCGTCTGAAACTAGGGGCATTTCATACATTTCAAATTTTGTTTGAACGAAACAAAAATTTTATTAATTTTGTTTATAGGTATCTTCGTGCATACGCACCTATAAACAAGATACCTATAAACAAAATTACTAGAAAACTATTTTACATTATTACAATATTGGAAATTAGCTCAAAATCACGATTTTAACAAATTATTGTGTAGTGGCTTTGAAAAGAAGATTATATTTAAACACAAAAATTTCGTAAACTTTTCGAGTCATCACTAAGTTGACCATCTTCTGATTACAAAGGTTAGCAGTACCGGAATTCCTAAAACTTCAGGAAATTATCCCTTCAATTTAAAAACCTCTGATGTACATGAAATCAGTTTCAACATTTGGCAGCTTCCAGACTTTCTCAATTTTGAAAGTATTTCTGAAAAAAGTAAATCTTTAATTTTATTTTTGAAATATCACCAAATGATATATGGTTTAAAGGGAACCCGAGAGGGATGAACATGAGGAAAACATTGAATTATATTGAATTTTTTTTAATTGTAATAAAATTTGACAGTGGTATTATGAAAAATGAAATTTTGAAGTTATTGCAATTTAAAGAATCGCCTATTGCTAATTTATACCTTTTTAATTTAAAGTAGTCCTAGAGACAGTTCCATATGATCCTATATTTGGCCATTTCAGCTTTACTGGACAGATGCAGGTCTAAACAGCATCGAAGTCTGCGAACTCGATGGCAGACACCGAAAGGTTCTTGTTTGGTCTGGTTTAGACAATCCTCGAGCAATAGCGATTCATTATTCAGCAGGACTCCTTTTCTGGTCAGACTGGGGTCACAATGCTAGGATAGAAAGGGTCAATATGGATGGGGAAGAACGAACGACAGTCATTGCAGAAAATCTCGCCTGGCCCAATGGTCTCTCAATCGATATCGAACAGGGAAAACTCTACTGGAACGATGCCAAGAAGAAGGTGATTGAGTTATCCGATCTTGATGGTCGGAACAGGAGGGTTCTTGTCGAGAAGGTGGAACATCCTTATGGTCTCGCTGTTATGGGAAATCGAGTCTATTGGAGCGATTGGCAAGCTAAAGCTGTTTTCCAAGCGGATAAGACCAACGCTTCTGGGAGGAAGATCCTTGTAGATAAACTCGAGGGAGTCATGGACATCAGGGGTATTAGCGTAAGTTGGTATTAGATGAAACCAAATGATTCCTATTTCAAATTCCTAACTTAAATGTCTCTTCTTTTAGTGGTCAGATCTTAACCTGGCAGAAAACGTTTGTGAGAAGAATAATGGTGGATGTTCTCATCTTTGTCTTCGGAATCCCAAAGGCTATTCTTGTGCCTGTCCAACTGGAATCATCCTCAATGATGACAAAAAAACCTGCAATATGACTCCAACCAATTTCTTGCTCTTTGCTACCAGGAAAACACTAGAGAGGATTTCGTTTGATACTCCAGAGATGTGGAGTGTTGCTCTACCGATTGGAGATGTTCACAATGCGTTCTCAGTTGATTTTCACTGGCAGAAGAGACTGATGGTGTATACTGATGTGAACCTCAGGATCATTAGGTATTATATTAATAAAGATCCTATTATTATATTAATAATAGGTATAAATGTATATTAATAATAGGTAAAAATGTATATTAATAATAGGTATAAATGTATATTAATAATAGGTATATTAATAAAGATCCTATTATACCTATTATTATATTAATAATAGGTATTACATTAATAAAAATCACGAGGCCAGAAAATTCTATTCAACATCTAATCATCCATCTAACTTTACACTTTGTTCCAGAACTGTGAACATGTATAACTTCTCCGATACGAAGACGATCATCTCTGGTTCCAATATCTCAGCTCCTTTCAGAGTTGCAGTCGACTGGATCGCTGACAATGTTTACTGGACTGATATGAAAAATAGCCTCATCGAGGTTGCCAAAATTGATGGTTCAAGTAGAAAGAAACTTCTGGAAAATCTCAAAGAACCAAGATCTCTCGCCTTGTTCCCTAGAGAAGGGTATATTTTCTGGACAGAGTGGGGTGATCATCCCAAGATCGAAAGAGCGAGTCTTGATGGATCTAATCGAAAAACGATCGTCTCGACTGATTTGCACTTTCCGAATGGTTTGTCTGTCGACTACGTTCATAGGAAAGTCTACTGGGCAGATGCTTTGAAAGATAGGATTGAGGTTTCTGATCTTCATGGTCGCTTCAGAGTTACTCTGATACCGGATGCTGTGAACGCCTTTGGTCTAACTCAAGTAAGTCTTCTTCATTTATTAATGAGTCCCCTAAGGGTTTACATGATCCAATACAAATTGCTCCTAGTAACATTCTGATTTTATAAATTTTTTTTAGATACTCTTACTCTAACTACTACGTAATTTGTAATGAAATGGAAGTCATTTCTTTAGTCTTTCTTTCTCTTATCCTACTCTTACACCAAAAATAATCTTTTTACTACCTTATCGTCTCTATAAGACATTATAAGTCTTTTTTTTCTTTTATCCTACTCTTACACCAAAAATAATCTTTTTACTACCTTATCGACTCTAGACACTTCCTTATCCATACATGGCGCCCCAGCACCCCTTTACCCCATTCCAACGCTTTTTCCTTGCTCCGCTTTACACTTCCGCTTTTGAAACGCAATTCTTTTATCAAAAAGACCAATTTCATCCTCATAGTCGCAACCACCAGCTTTTCAAAAACAACTTTTTCTTTATCCTATCTGTTCCTCCCTTTCACAGCCTTTGATACCCTTCACACTCATACATAACCCTACTGCTTTCATAGTACTACATTTTTTTCTTTGGCTATATGACCTTTTTCGACCTTATCCTCTATATCTTACATCATCCGCAGCTTTATTAACATTTTTCACTTACTTCTAATTTACAACAGCTATATGTTATTTTCTTGCCTTATCCTCTACACCTTATATCATTCGCAGCTTTATTAACATTTTCCACTTAAAAGTCTCTACCCACACTCTGTTCACATTACGCCATAACCCACACTCTGTTCACATTACACTATAACCCACACTCCATTCTATTCCACCTCGAACAATTTACTTTGCTCTGCTTTTTACATATTTTTCACTTCATCGCCTAATTGCCTCTCTTCTTTTCTGCTTCCGTTCTACATCCCCCTTCTCATCAGCTGTCCGATTTTCCATCCTCCTGCTCTCCATTCCCCCTCTCATTTCAGCCTTCTCTCCTTCATTTCTCCCTGCTCCTCTAGTCTTCCCTCAATTTTTGTCCACACCAAATTCCATAAACCTGTGCTGTTCCTGTCCTGCCCTCTTCTTCCTGCGGACTTCCGATTCGTACTTTCAAGTATTTCCCCTGCACCCTCTCTTTCTTCTTTCGTTCGACCACTGTTACTTCGCGTGCCTCTGCGTCGGTCTCTTTTCTCCGCCAAATGCAAATGCAAGATGAATTCAAATTCATTAAAGGTTTCAGTAGAAATTTGTTTGTGGCCTCCAGGCTATATTCAGTTCACTATAATGTTCAATAAAAAATTTGTTACTCAAAGTCAGACCACGAGCTGATTAGGTAACAATACCCCGAACGTAAACACTCGGATTTCACAAAGGTAATGTAGACAAAAAAAAAACGAGACGAAAACTAAACACACGAGCGAGTCGCAACCAAGGTTATAATGTCACATCTAAGAGTCAGGCGAGAGCTGGTCACTAAGTATTGAGGCACTTGCAAAAGCAAAAAAAAAAGGTTCTCACGCAAAAAATGAACGCATATCCATCAAAGTCTGTGAACTGTAAAAATATTAAAATTATAAGGTCTACAATTCAGCGATCGTGAATGTTAGTATGGCCGGAATGTACAGGCAGATCGGTGAACAATGAAGCCACGTGAGAACCGAATAAAATAAGACCCTTTTAACCCTTCAACACTTTCAGCCTTTCAACACTCAAACACACAGCCAAGCATTAAATACCAAAGTAAATACCAAGCGTAAATACCAAAAAAATAATCCGCCTCAAAGAATAAATGACTCTAAACACTTGAAACCACTCCACATATAATCAAACACGAGACATCGTAACACAGAACCACTTAACCCAAGGAGAGACTCAACAGACTAGCACTCTATATACAACCGCTGAAGACCGAATCAAGAAGAAGAAGAAGAAGCACTTCTCTCCAAACTATCCACTGCTCTAGTCAATTCAATTCTCCACGCATGCGTTTCTCCGTTTCCTTCGTCTCCTACCACTTTTTTAACCAACACTAGTTCGTGACCGTATATACACAGCTTCTAAAGCAAGAATGGTGTCAACGTAGATAGCCGATTGGCGGATCTAAAAGAAGAAGGAGAAGAAGGCTCCTTCCATATATGCAACATAACCTCACAACCCGCACGAGCTGATTTTTCAAAACCGTTTTCCTTCTGAGATACCGCCTCTTCCTGCGTACTTTCACTCTTACTTCATCTGCATACCGTCCACTACCTTTATTCCATTATCCTTCTACTTACTGATCCCAATTTCCTTCTTAAAACGTGAAACTTCACCACTCCATCCCACCAACCATTCGCTACCACGCACGTACCGGAAGTCCAACTCATTCGCTACCACGCACGTACCGGAAGTCTTCAAGAGTTCAATCTTTAGATTTAAAATTCCTATTTTTAAATAAGATTGAAGATATTAATTTAAAAAATGATCAAACCTGGAATCTTTCAGTATGGAGAACATATATACTGGGCTGACTGGTCCCAGGAGATGATTGAGCGAGCTGACAAGATAAATGGACAAAACAGAATTAAGATTCGTCACTCTTTGGGAAGTGTGACAGATGTAAAAGCTGTTTCTGCTGATCGACAAACTGGATGGACACCTTGTGCAATCGAAAACGGAGGCTGCAGTCACCTTTGTTTCTACAGGAGGAAAAGTTACAAGTGTGCTTGTCCTGACCATCAGGATTCTGAACCTTGTTCCACAAGTAAGGATTGATTTCTGGTTTATTAGGTGTATTTCTGGTTATTAGGTGTATTTCTGGTTATTAGATGTATTTCTGGTTATTAGATGTATTTCTGGTTATTAGGTTAGTAGGTATTATTAGGTTTCTAGTTTATTTCCAAAATAACGTTTCATTCTCTTGTTGTTAAAGCTCCCAAGAAGCAGATGCCACTTCGCAAACCTGGAACAGAAAACGATCCAAATTATGACGAGATAGATGAGGAGGAAGAGCTACGAAGGTCTGAAGTGGTGACGAGGACCTCGAATAGAGGCCATGGAGATGACAAATTTAAGGATTACAAGTTCAATCGTGAAAAGAGTTACAGTTTAAGAACTGTGCTGATCACGATTTTGATTATGTTGGGCATCACCTTGATTATAATCATCGTTATTATTTATCTAATTTGCCAAAGACAGACGAAGCAGAAAAAGTATCTTTACGCGAGTAGAAGAAACGTTTTGACCTTCTCGAATCCTAATTATAATGCATCGAGTGGTGATATTGGTCCTTCCAATCAACAGCAAGATAAAAAGTCCTTTATCTGGAAAAGGCTCAAATACGACAAATCTCAGGTAGGCTCCTGACTTACTTATTTTTTAAAATTGGAGTCTCTCAACGATTTTTTGATCGGAAAATAACCAGAAATGATTTTCATAAAGACGTTGAGAGATTAAGTTATTTTTAGAAAATAGCCATAACTAGACTCTTTCTTTTTTGGTAATCCAAATTAAAAGATAATCTGATTAAAATTAAAATTAAATTTGATGATTAAACTTTTAAAATTCTAGTTACGGCTTTTACTTATTCACCTGTAGCTTGCTGACAAGAAGGAATTGTAAATCAAATTTTAGAGCTTCTATCTTTATACAGATAAAAAAATAAATACAATACAATAAAAGATTGTATCAATACAATACACTACAATACAATATAATGCAATACAATACAATACAATCAGTATAATAAAAAAAAGAAAATCCTTCTTGTCACAAGGAATTTAGAAGCTGCACCCACTAGACCCGTCGTCTTAATCTCGTGCTGTTTTTTTTCCTTTTCCCAAAAACACATTGAATTATTGATTAACCCGTCGTCGTCGTGATTGGTAACTAAACAAATCGCGATTCTTCAGAGAGCCAATTCCTCAAAAGTCGAATGCCCAATCAAATTGCAGCATCTGCCACTCCACTTTATACAGATGAATGAAATAGAGACTACGTAGTGCCTAACTGAAACGTGAAAAACGTTTCTCGTGTCTGAAAAAGAAAAGAAAATCTGGAAAAGAACTAAATTAAAAATTCGGTTTCGAAATTTTTAATCTAATTCGAGTTGATCGAAATGAGCCAAGTGTTGTAACAATATTCTAAAGAACCCTTCCGTTCGGTTTTCAAGAAAGATTTTCAAAATTAGATCAGATCCTTTATTCTCGTATTCATTTTTCTACTCAGAATTAGATTTTAGAATTCGATTCCAGGAAATTTTGAGAATATATTGTTCATAGTTAGAAATACAAAGCAAGAACTATTCTTTCAGAAAAGAGTTAATCAAGATCTGCCAAAAAAGAAAAAAAAATCCGAGTGGCGAAACGAGCTTCGTCCAGGATTAGATAGATTTCCTTTGCACTGATTGTAAGAAATTAATTAGGTATTGAATATTGATGTTCGATAATAGACACTTAACTGGTATCATCGATAGGCTACCGTCGAAATAAATTAATCGACTTTGTCATTTCTTCAAAAATTTTATCCTTGGTTCTATTTTGTTGGAATATATCAGAATGTAAAATTATTTTCTAAAGGAAGATAAAATCATCTTCAAAGATTTTGTTCCATCGACGGAATTAATTTTACAAATAAGTCTACTTTTTCGTCCCCTAGGGATGATTGATTTTAATTTTTTTGCATGAATTAGAATAAATAAATAAATGCATGAAGACTGTAAGAATAAGGATAAAATAGTTGGATACAAGTGGCTGATGAGAATTTGATTGGGTGATTGATAAACGAAATTGACACAAAATAGGCAGGATTGCTAAGAAAATAATTTTTAAAAGAACAGAAAATAAGGAAGAAAGGCACGATAGAAAATATGTGCGGATCAATAATTCATTGTATTATAGGAAAGAGTGTACGAAGATAATGGGCAGACGTCGAGCCCAGAAGTCGTTTCTCTGATTCCCCCTTCGGCGACCCCAAGCAGCAGTCGTGCAGCATCCGTCACCCCCAAGGAGTCATCTCCACCTCTGGCACACGTCTCTCAACAATTAGACACAAACTCGATTATAATTAATTCCAAAAAGTGACATGATCCCTAAAAAAATGAATTCAAATAAAAGAATTCAAATTCGAATAAAAGAATTCAAATTTGGGAAAAATTTCAGAAAAAAACTCCCTTAAAAAGCTACATTATCGTTTTATAAAGTTGGAACAGTTTTTGTACTCTGCTTATATTTTTTGTAAATATTAGAGGGATTTTTATTTCTTGTAATATAAAATACAAATTTCTGCAAAAAATACAATTTTAAAAATACTGTAGCTTCTTGTGGGAATTTTTGAATTTTTTCACAAGGAGAGGAAGGAATTAATATTTAAGTGGTTCAACTTGGTGATCCAGAATCGGTTTTTAAAAACAGTCGAGCCACTTAAATAATAATTTATCTGTAACCAGGACAAACTACATTATTCTAAAAAAGTCTGCGTTAAAATTTTTTTAAATTCACATAAATCATTTGCATAAATTATTCGTCTTTCATATACTTCAATCGATAGATTATCGTGAGAAATATTTGAGAATTAAATACAATACTACATACTTGAATTGTATTGTACGCCTTTTAAAAGTGTGACTGAATCAACTAAGTTTGAATGTAACTTAAAGGATCAGAAATCGATTTATTATTGTGGACAGAAATCGATTTATTATTGTGGACAGAAATCGATATTGTAAAAAATACTTTTTTAAGAAAAATTGATAACTTCTATTGAATAATTGTAGCACTTTCTTTCGAAATATTTGACTCCAATTAATTTTATTTCTGACTCTTAAAATTCGTATCTAAAACTAAAATTCTCTTTTTTTACTAAGACGCACATGATTGTCGGAATGCGTTGCGCGGGCGTCGGATAATTTAAATGATATAATTTTCAATTGAGATAATATCTTAAATAATTATCTAAATTTTCTTTTTAAAATAAATTTAGAGTGTAAAAAATAATCTCGTGAGACTAAATAAGTATTAAAAGAGCTCAGACGAAAGCAAATAAGAAACAAACAGTATTTCTCGCTTCGCTCAAGTTCTCATTTTTATGGTAGAAAACGATATAATAAGTAAAATGTATTTTGCCGCTTAAACTCGGTATTTTTGTACTCGCTATATGTCTATCAATATATTTTTTCTACGTTATTATTATATATAATTCTAGTGCTTCGCAAATTTGCGATTGAACGGCACTGGTTGCTGTAAAGAAAAAAAAGAAAAGAAAATAAAACGAAGGAAAAAATGTAATTTCAAAATAAAAATAAAAATGAAAAGATGGAAAGGACATTGTCCCAGCTGGTCTAGGACAGTCCGACGTCTGTGCAATGCGCGATTTAATAAGAAAAAAAATATCGATAAAAACGGGAGGAAAATCTATTAAAACTGAATTAAAAATTTCTAGTTGAAATGAAACTTTTTGACAC
>JBAGKK010012404.1:0-11968 GCA_037177015.1 Euceroptres primus
CTAGTAAGAAAATAACGTGGATAAAATTGATAAAAGGTACTCAAGTGAGGTTATGTGTTCAAAACAGACAACCGCCAAACGACGGCTCCATAGCTCAGGCTGTCAGGGCCGACAGAAGTCATCGCGACTCTCTGCGCATTTACTTTTGTACGTTCAGAGACTTATATACCGGTCCTGAGTGTTGAGATGAGGCTCGCTCGTCTCTTTAAATTCGGTTCAAACTGGATTTTAATAGCATTGAATTTATGGCCGTCTACCCCCGAACCCAGCCTGAAATCCAGCGATGAGTGTATTTAGTTTTCTTTTTCAGTAAAAAGTCAATTTCTTACAAAACAAATGCAACAAGAACATTACAATAGTCAATGATTTTTTTATTAAGTCAATTATTATTGGTTTCGTCCGTAAATTTCAATATTAAACCTGATGCTATGACCTCTTTGACTTTTGAATTCAATAGTAACGAATGTGAAACCTACTCCACCACTGATAATTGTTGCATAAGCACCATTTCCATTTGTTTTCTGGTCCAATGCCTTGATCTGAGTAATAACTGATCTTCCATTTCCGCTGAATGTTTTTGTTAATGTTATTTTTTGAAAGTACTGTCTTTCCTTTACAATATTTTCTTGTTCTATTAACCAATCCCCAGGAACTCTATATCCAACAATCAAGTGATGAGATTTAATTTCGTCTGATTTTGTTTCGATGCTGGGTACAGCTGTGAGAAATACTGCCAGAGAAATGAGGAGAAAATGTCTGAAGAACATCGTGATATGTAGTTCTTTCTTGATTTCCTGTTAAGAAAGATATCTAATAATAATTGAAACATTTTTATTGCAGGTAGAGAATTACAAGTTGTATGGAACAAATCTGAATTTTGAGATTGTTATTCACAGGAAAAATGGATGAATTTTTATTGTAATATAATTAAAAAACGAAGATGTTACGATAAGATTGATATAATTAACTTAATAGCAACGAACAGTATCAAAATCAACAATTAATAGGTATTAAAAATAAGGAAAATATTTGTTTGGTTCGTTTGATACATTTATTTCAAATCATGTATAAAATAATATGAATTTTTAAAGCGTTCTTTGTCTTAAGTATATTGTTGTTCAATTACACTCACGACATGTGACTACAAGTGTGACTCACAAAGCACAAATTGAGGAAATTACTGATATGTTATCGAAATATCAAGAAATAAAATTGCTTCAGTATAAATTATCACATATTATATACGTTAAATTTTTTTAGCAAACTCTTTTGAACATTTGCTTTTAGAACAAAATGAAAAAATCTGTTTTCCCTATTTCCATCCAAAATAATCAATCAGAGAAAAATTCAAATTTATGTATGTTGATGCCTAAACAAAATTTACATCTCACAATGTATAAATAATAAATAAATTATAATAAATCTGAGAACTCTCATACATTAATTTTTCCAATCTTAGAAAACCTTATAGTAAAATGTATGTTATAAATCAACTAAAATTTGCATCTAATAATACCAATCTTTACATTTTTATACAGTAAAAGACTTTTTTATTCGATTAGAAACTTATTTTGTTAAAATTTATTTTGGAGATTGCATAAAAAATTGTATTCAAAGTATTTGTATTTTATATCTAACTCTTTTATGAAATTCGTAACAATTAATCTTTGAATAAGACTTGACATTTTTATAATAAAAAATATATAATGTTTAACGCTTACCGAACAATTTATCTTACAAAAATTGTAGAAGACTGAGCTTTGGGGCCAAGTAGCGATGTCATTATCTTCGTTTTAATCTTATCAACAACTGTTCTGCAGGAAATTTGTATTGTAGGTAGTTGCAATTCTCCGATTCGTAGAACTATGTTTAAACAGATCGGTTACTTATACATGATATATTAAATCTGTGGAATTGTAAATATTGTCGAAAAATAATTCTGTGAAATGACTCACGTAATTTAGCAATGAACGTAATGAACTATGAGTTTTTGAAAAAATGTTAAAACATACATAATGTAGAATAATTGAGAATTTGAGTAAATATATTATATACTTTCTAATATAATATAATACGTATATCTAATTGTAAGGTAAACATTCCCTGACAACAATAGGATATTTGCGGAATATCCCAGTTAGATCCCGGGTTATCCGTAGGATATTCTGGTTGACCAGGGTTAACCCAGGGATATATATCCTTCGGATATTCAAATTTCCGACCCCTAGGATAATCCGGGATCTAAATGGGATATCCCGAAAATATCCTATTGCTGTCAGGGTTGTTATTCTTTATAAGGGAATATTGTATTAATTGAAAAGATTATATTTATTAGCCATGCATCTATGTGAAAGTCGATTTAACAAACTTTTCGCTTAATTTTTGTGAGATTGGAGAAATGAAGATTTTAAAATAATTTATAATATATTTAATAATTGTTATCTGTAGGGCTAAATAAATCCAAAAGTTATTAACTGATGATAAATTGGAAACCTGTTGGTAACTGTTCGATTGTAGGTAGTAGGAAAGAAACATACGTTCAGAACTCAATAGTTTTCTATTCTGACGCAAGGTGTCTATTACACCAGCTTATATTTAAATTTTTGCCATGATTTTTGCATTTGCTAAACAGTACGATATATAGGTATTTCAATAACTTCCAAAATGCAAAAAATGATCACTTGAAATTTTCTACTAAAACTAGCAGATTTTGATTCAGTCTTTCATGCTACTGTGTAGTATAGAATATAAATTTTTGCATTTGTTAAATATTAAAAAATATTTTAATAAATTTCAAAATGCAAAAAAAAACTTGAATAATTAGGTACTGACAACCAGGCTATTTTTAATTCCCGGGGTTATTATGCTCAGGAAAAAAAACGATTGAATGCGATCTTCTTTGAAATGTATATTTGAAATTGGCAGATTCATGAGGTGAATCGGTTAAAGGTTCATAAGGTTAAATCGGTTTGTGACTATTTCAATCGGTCAGATCGGAATCACGTTTTGTATCTATGCCAATCTAGATTAGCAGCATACCTACTCGCGGGAGGTCAGATTGTCATAATTTCACAAGAAAATTTTTTATTCAGCATGGATATTAAGAATTTGCGCTTACGGTGCTTAATGTAGAGAAAAAATAAATAAAAACCAAGAAAGTCAATTTTCGGGAATTTTCGGCAATCGGCATTTTACACGATTCATTTTAAATACGCATTTCATAAGACCAAACACGATTCAAATGTCTACAATCGGTTTCTATTTCCTGGGTGACCAGGGTATTACTATTACTTCGCAGAAATTTTTTTGTCTTATTGTGATTTTACTGTATATCCTACGAATTTTTTTAAAAATATGTACGAATTCCTATTAGAAACTAGCTGTAGATTTGATCTCAGTTTAATTTCCCGTAGACAATATTTTTTTTTTGGTACTCATTTCATGTGCACTTAGTTGCTTCCTTATTATGATGAATTAGCAAATATATAATTTGCTTTTTCGTAGAGAAAGCATTAATTATTTTAATAAAATTGTAAATATTAATTTTTTTAAATATTATAAATGATCAAAATTATAGACCATAAAAGTTGCATCATATTTATCTCAAAATGTACCATATTGTTAATGGTAGGCATAATTTTAAAAGAAGTACTCTATTTCTCCACTTTAATTTGAACAGATGATTTTTAAAATGTTTTAAATTCAAGAATGAAACTATGCAAACATTCTTTAAAAATTATTTATTCAAAATAAAAACTTGGGAAGCACATGTCAAAAAAACCTGCACATTTTTAAATTCTTATAATTACATTAAAATTTTATTAATTTTTGCACAATAAAACATCATTATTTTTTAATAACATTACATATCAAGAACATTTAGTGGTCAATATATTTTTCATAAAGTCAATTTATTTTTATGAATTTCGACCACAAATTTGAATTTTCAAACTAATATGTATGTGTTTATGTGTTCTAATTCATAATACGAAAGTGGATAACAAGCTTAAAAGTTATATTTTACAAAATATCTTATGCATATTTTACAAAATAACCTCTGTATTTCGTTACGTATTTTTCTACCTATCATTTTTCAAGCAGACCGATTCATTCATTATTTTAATAATAAGTCTGCCGAATATAATATTTGTATTATGATCGCTAATTCAAATATGCCGACCATAATTTTATGACCACAAGTTTTACCTGGTTTTACATTCGGCGGACTTATAGTATTAAGATAATTATGAATGACTATATACAAAACTTTCTTCTGAAAGATTAGCATGAAATTCACAATTCGAAAATATATCGCAAGGTGGCGTTATGTGTCCTTGTTTCCCAGAGTCAAATTTAATTCTTCAGATAATATAAGTGCATGGCTTTCATCATGTGATTATAATACTCTGAATACATTTTTATATCCATATTTAGAATTTTTGTAGCCAGCTAACATATAGCTATAAAATAAGAAAACATAATTCAAGGAGTGCTGCTATCCGTAGGATTTGAATTTTTTTCGGCTCTAATGCGTTTTTGGTCGATCTGAAGAAATTTTGAGAAATAATTATTATGATTTTGTAGTCGTGATTACATTGAGCTAACTTTTAACGCTAACTGTAACTACTAATATAATTATTAATTTTCATTGTCAATTATCGTCAAGGACCAGTCCTTGGATACAAAAATTAGTTAAATATGGATATAAAATGACACATTGAGTTACATCAGTTACGATTATTCCTACCTATTTTATTGCTTGTAAGAGAACTTTAGCATGTGAGTAGTACCATCTTCAGAGACATCTGACGCAAAAATAAAGTATCATCAAAGCGTATTCTAATTTAACATTTGACTCAATAATAAAATTTATTTAGCACAAGATTTATTCTTATAAGTAAATATATTAGTTTCTAAAAAGTCGTATTAATACCTATTTTTTGTTTATGGGAATATTTTTATTATTATAAAAATAGTAGATTTTGACTCAACAGCGATATACTATGAATTCTACAGCATATTATTTCAAATCTATAGCATCTGCTTTTGACAGAACGCAGTAGCATATGCTATAGATTCAAAAGTATTTTTTTCTCAGTGTTCTATGTACATATAATTCTATCAATACCTATTTTGAAAATTTATAAAAATATTGTGGGTACTGTATATTTGAAGAAAAATACTATAAGTATTAGGATGGGCCGCAAAACAAAAATTTTTGAAAATCAGAGTCCAATACTGAAAGAAAGTTGTGAGTAACCCTGAACAGGATGACCTTAAATTTTTTTGAAATCGATAATTTTTTAGGTCTGCCACATTGATCTTGAAGTTCAAAAACCGAATTTGTGCATTTACTAAAAATCTATGAGTCAGATTGAAAAATATTTTAAACTTGTAAAGATTGACAAAAAACATATTTTCGCTTATATCTATTCAATTTTACAGCAATGGTTTTCGAATTTTCGACAAAATTGCAACAAAATTTTTAAAAAAGCATTAAATGGACAATTTTTGAAACGCTCTTACTTATTTACTCTAGTAGACCAAAAAATTTATCGATTTCAAAAAAAATTAAGGGTACTCTGTTTAGGGTGAGTAATAACTTTTTTTCACTATGGGACTCACATTTTAAAAAACTTTTGTTTTTTAGCCCATCCTAATTCCTAATAAGTATGCATTTTTAGAAGTTATATTTAAAAATATACCTCTTTTACTTTTTTTAGCATTTTATTAAAGTACTTTTCGATTTCTTTAACTATTTTTCCGTTTTATGATTTGTTATGTATAGAAATAAAAGTAAAACTTTAAAAATAAATTTTTAAACATGCGGCTGAAGTTAAAAAATGAAATTTTTTAGAGCTGTGTAAAAAAATGGACAAAATATTGTATATGTAATGTTATAATTATGCATTTTTAGGAATTTTTAGAATATCTTAAATAAAATGTGATAAAAATTAATGATTTTTTCAAGGTAGGAGCAAGTACCTATTGATTATTTTTTAAAAATTCGAAAAATTAAAATATACCTAATTCAGAATAAGTGTATAACTATCAGTAAAAAAGGTTGCTGATGAATTTATCAACGATACACAGGAATACGAGAGGCTGAATTTTAACCCAAAATTGGTTTGAAAAACGTTACATAAGCCCGAATATGTCTTAAAACTTATAGTTACATGTTTTATTTCAAAAAGAATTTTCAAAATAGAAAAAGTAATTAAAATACTATGACTCTGCAAAAAACAATTCTTCGAGCAACCGACATGTTTGTTTCTTTTTGCAAGCGTTTTTGCAAAGATTCTGGTGATCAATTAAATATATTTGAGACTTTATTTGATAAAATAGCATAACTAATTATACTGAATTCTATATAAGAATCAGGAATGTAATAGGGGAGTAATCCCAGACCTTTAAAACTCAACAAAGTTAACTAAGTTAATTAATTAAGGTATTTTTAATAAATTAATTATCGAAGCGTTGTTATAGATTTGTGCCTGCATATTAGAAATGGTATTATTATGTAACCCTGTAATTTGTGTAAACTGTTGGGTTATCGCTAAATAAAAAAATCAAATCAAGCGACAAGCGTAATAAGTCCTGTAATAAGTTTTTAAAAGAATCGGTGAAACGGATAATATTTGTTTTTGTAAAGTTGGCTAGGTAGGAGTTCCCCAAATAATAATATTTTGCTGGCTTTGAAAATCATTTTGTTAAATAAAAAAGGAGCTTTTCTTGATACAATCAAATATATTTTTTTAATAAAGAAAACATTGTTTTTCATTTGGTGCTGTATCTTTTAGAATAATCTGTGCTGTTTCTATCAACCCTTTTTTTCTCATAATTGTCTAGAAAATTAAATATTTAATTAACTTAATTTAAAAGACACCAAGTGGGAGACTGGTTTTGAGTGAATTTTGATTAAAATGAGTTTTCTTATAACTAAAGCCAAGATATGAAGTCAAATTACAACTTTAATTACACCGAGAGAACCCGCACAATAAGATCTCTGTGAAAAGTGTGTGATTCTGAAAGTCACCGCCAGGTTGCGCGCAAGCATCAATTTCTCATAAAAGAGAATTTTTTTTTACGGCATAAGTTAGGTTGAGAGTGCACCACTAATACAAAATACTCAATTGTTCTTTATCCATATAAAAATTTTTGTAAGGGTTACACTCTAGAACCTGCCAAGATCAATTCAAAAGAAAAATGGAATGTTAGAAATAATTTGTGATATTTGCATCAAAATTATATAACTACTCACACTTAGTATATCACTCATGTAAAACGCCAACTAATTCTTATTGATAAATTGTGATAGGATATGTACCTTCCCACTGTAAGCAAATTCAAACGATGATAAATGCCATTCAAATTTTTAATTAAATTCTTATCAGAAGAACTTGATTTGAATCAGAATATAAAAAGAAAATTGGGACTATTGTAGAATCTCAATAAAATTTATTTGGAAACTTTAATAGTTCATCAGGCGAATCATCCTGTTATACAGTTTTACAAAAAAATTGTCGTTACTACCCCAAAAGTTCGATTTCACTACTTTTGTATAATGTATAATTTTTGCAAAACTTCAAAAAGTGCAAACTTATTAGCACTTCGATTTATTTTGAGAAGAAAATTCAATTTTTTGGTAAAGCTTCGAAAACATACAGAAGAAAATTATTAACGTTTTGAAATAAAAGTTACTTGAATATATACAATATAAAAGGGTTGCATATATAAATTTTAAAAACATTCAGTAACAACGATTTTGTAATAACAACAGAGTAAGAGCGTCACGAATATTATACGACATACGATATATTTAGATAATCTAATGATAATTCTAAACAAAATACGACGCATGACCTTCGCTGAGTTAATTTTTTCTTGATAAAGTGGAGTATATTAACATATACCCTGCCGTTACAAAAATTTTTCTTAATATGGATACGAATTTATTCACTGAGTATTGCAATAATACGCCAGCTACGACGGTTCTTCTAATATATGGATTTGATCTTGTTTTGAAGAAAGTTCGACATTCAACTTTATTTCTGCAAGATTTAAGTCAATCTCTGCCTTACAATAGAAAGGCACATATTTAAAATTGTAAAATGATATTAAAAAATCTTTTGCTAATATTTTTTAAAATGCAAATAGTTTTCGAATTGTTAACTTTCACTTTATAAACAAATATAGTGTGTTGCCTTAAAAATCAGCTAAGAAAATTAAAAAGACTTCAGCGTATTAGAAAATTTATTAATTTTATTAGAGAAGAGTCTTCAATTTGCACATTTCTTCATATATTTTTATTAAACATTTAATAAAACTCATTATTTGGCACACTACGAGCGCCTATACATTTTTTTAAGATTGATATTGCAAACTTATTTTATATGTTAAGTTCTTATAGAAAAGAAGGAATGTATTCAAAACTCAAAAACCAAAGCGATCGTATAACTTAACAGTATTTGAGCCATTAATTAGGAGAAAAGTTTTAAATAATTTTCTTTAACAGAAACACGCAAAAAACGGTGCATGAGAACAAAAGTTAAAAATATCTACTGACCGGGATTATAAGAAAAATCAAAATAATATTGTTATCAGTTATTCTATCAAAAACAAAAAGATTTTAATATTCTTAGTAACGTTTGAAACTTTGAACATAAAATTTCATATATAGTTTTATATTTTTATTTTATTTCATGCCAGACAAAAAGCCCATAATCGCATAATCATGTTTAAAATTTTTAAGTATTTTAAAAATAAAATTTGGAAATACAATTTTCAAAGAAGCTTCTAATTTTGAAATATGAGAATTAAAAAATGTAAAAATAATTCGTATCTTTGCATTCTAGGGTCTTCAAGTTTCTTCTTGCACCGCCAGATAGCGCGCCAGTTGAAATTTCTCATGATTGAAATCATTTTCTGATGAATTACATCTCATCAAGGACGAAGTCTGAGTACCATACTCAATGTTCTATATCCATAATAAAATAATTTTTGGGTGGTGTTACGGGAAACCTACCAAAATCAAATTTGAAAAATAAAATTTCTTTAAGAAAGAATTATAATAATTTTGACTTTCAGCGCAAACATTTGTACAGAAACAATATCTCGTAATTTGAGATCTTTTATATTAAGTAAGTATAAGTCAAAGTGTAAATCATGATCTAATACCCAATTTCAGCCATACGCAAATAAAAAAGTGTAACTTACTCCAGGATATTACAAGAATTTACACATTTAAATGACACTATACGTCCTTTTGGTTTCGTCATATGTTTCAAATATTAAAAATAATTTGATTAATTTGAATACTTATGGGAATTAGATTTTATATGTTCTTATAAAGATTAATTTTTTCTGTTATGTTCAAAAACAGGTAACTCTAATACGTCGCCTTCAAACTTATATGGGTCGTTGCCAAAAAGTTGTGAAATTTGGCCTATCGATTTTTTGAAAAAAAAAATCATCTCAGAACTAGCTAATGTATTTTTTTTCCATTAATTGTGGTCCAAAATCAAATGAAAATACTAATTTAAGAGATCATGAATTATTTATGTAGCGGAAATAAATAATTTAGCAGTTTGGAAGGTTACCAAGTGTATTCAATAAACGCAGAAAAATAAAATTCAAAAATATTTTTAAAATATGTAGATTGGAGATAAAAAATTTTTAAAATATTGTAAAAATTTCTGTTTTGCCCTTTATTTGACTGTATCTTCAGATTTTCGATTATATTTTTATTTAATTAACACTTTTTAAAAATGGGTTACTGAGTGGACATTATTATAAATCGTACTGTATATAATTTGTAGAAATTTTTTGAAGTTGCGAACAATAAACATGTTTCTGCTTATAAGAGTACTTGCGTAGGACTAAAGTTAATGAGTTTTTGATTTTTCTAAAGATTTTTTTAAGTGATTTTTTTCAAATTCTAACCTAAAATATGAGGGTTACCGAGTGGACATGAAACTTTAGGAAAAGACTTCTAAACATTTATAAACATCTTCAAATCTAAAATATTTATCCCTGTTCATAATTTTTAAATTCTTTAACTTAATATAAATGACTTATATGAGTATCAATCATTTATGAAATTTTGCTGTCATTATTTCGCAATTTTAGTTTGTGAATCTGTACTTGGGAACAGGTTACCGAGTGAACATTTTGGGTATATTTTAATTTCCCATTTCTAAACAAAGGCACCTAAATTTTGAAACTTTACCAAAAACTACTTCGATGTAAGTACTTTATCCCAATGGTATTCAAAAAAATATATTAAATAATAAAAATGTATAAAACTGTCGGGACTTGAATTTCACAACTTTTTGGCAACGACCCATATAAAATTAATATGCATCAGAAAACGAATTTTAATTTGCTTGATTTATTGGATGCCACCTCATTGCAATTAAAATTTTTACCAGTTGTTAAATGTCTGAAACTAAGCATTTTCTTAATTCATGATAGCCATGGTGCATAAATCCATGGAGAACTAATTCCCTGTAAGAATGTTGCGAGATTCTTCTATCGACGACATTACAGTAATAATTATAAATTAATAAACTTTGATTACCTATATAAAGATAATGTATATTGTGCTTCCCAAGTTGGCCACTAGATTGCGCGACAATATAAGTCTCTCATAAAAGGAAACAGTTTTCAAAGGCATATGTAAGGTTTAGAGTACACAATTGGTGCAATACTCAATGTTATATATCCATATATAAATAATTTTTGTAAAGCGGTTACAATAAAGCTGACCCAAAATTAATATAACAAAAAATAAATAAAATATGTACTAGGATTAATTTTTGACATCTGCCACTGCCATTAAAGTCACGTGATATACCAATCACCTTTTTTTATATAAATTAAAGACATTTTCAGTCGTGATAATAAAAACATTTAATTTAAATGTTATTTTAAATAAAGGATCCTTGACGAATATATATTATTTAAATAAGTATAACCAATATTTTTTACAGGAATTTTTTCTGTGTGGAAAGTAAATGTTTTTTTTATCGAGAAATGATGATTTTATACAAGTATGACAATAACAATTATAATGTGGCTTTATAGTTTGTAAATTAATTATATAACTTATGTCTGTTATTATAAGAGTTTGCTAAAGTGCTTTTACAGGGGTATATTGACAGCCTATTTTATTCCAGAGTTGAACAGACTGACAATAAAGCAGAAGAAAAATTCTCAGTTTTCACAATAGATGGCCTTGGACCTTAAGAGAAATGTCTCTCACAGTCAAGTATTGACGTCGAAGAGATAAATCTCCCAATGATTATTCTCCGATAACTTGCAATACTCAACGTAATTTTTTTATATCCATATAGATAATTTTTGTGGAAGAATACTTCTGCTATAAATAAAATGCAAACATACATAAGAGAAAGTTAAAGCCCTTACTCGCTTACTAGAAAAAAATATTTATTTTTCAAAAAAAGTAGTGAAGAATTTTTTTAAACTTCCAATGACAATTTTACGAATGGTTTTGTGACTATTTTTCACTAATTTTGCCAATATAATTCAGTTATTTTCGTACGTGATATTAAATATATATTTTGAAATTTATTATTTTATAAATTAATTATAATTTATAATTAATTTTATATTTTGCCTTGTTCTCAAAGCATTTTTCTGTTAAAAATATTGAATTTTTATTAATGTTATGAAATATCAATGTTTTAAAAAAAAAATCTGCCCGGCCCCCTTCGGGGGCGCGGGCACATTCTCGTGGCGCGCTTCACTCGCAAGTTTGAGCGCGCCTAGGGCGTGCGGAGTGGCCGTCGCGCTTCGCGCTCCGATGCTATTGATCGTAACGCTATGCGCTCCGATATTATTAATCGTCGCGCTACGCGCTCCGTTATCGTTTAAGGGCGTGTGATACGTTATGATGTCACGAATTACCGACGGAATATATAAAATATTCGGCAATCCTATTTTTAAA
>JBAGKK010012414.1:0-11968 GCA_037177015.1 Euceroptres primus
TTTAATTATGAATTCTTTGGGATACTTCGGAATTCACCTTGAATTCTTTGGAATTGACAATAAACTCCGGAATTCACTATGAATGCATTGGGATTCGTTGGAATTCACCAGGAATACTTCAGAATTCACCAGGAATACTTCAGAATTCACCTTGAATTCTTTAGAATTCATCATGAATTCATTGAAATTTAATTATTAATTCTTTGGGATTCTTCGAAATTCACTATGAATTGATTAGAATTTAATTACGAATTCTTTGGGATACTTCGGAATTCACCTTGAATTCTTTGGAATTGACAATAAACTTCGGAATTCACCATGAATTCATTGGGATTCGTTGGAATTCAACAGGAATACTTCAGAATTCACCTTGAATTCTTTGGAATTTATCATGAATTCATTGAAATTTAATTATTAATTCTTTGGGATTCTTCGAAATTCACTATGAATTAATTGGAATTTAATTATGAATTCTTTGGGATACTTCAGAATTCACTTTGAATTCTTTGGAATTCACCTTAAACTCTTTGCAATTCATCATGAACTCTTTAGGCTTGACAATAAACTCTTCGGAATTCATCTTGAATTCTGAAAGACTTCAAAGAATTCCTGGTGAATTCCGAAGAATTACAAAGAATCCCTAGTGATTTGAAATGAATTCATGGTGAATTCCGAAAAATCCCTGGTGAATTATAAAGAATCCCTGGTGAATTTCAAAGAATCCCAAAGAATTCAAGACTCTGTGAAGCTCCACTACATGAACTTACGGCTTTTTAGATACTGGGTATAGGTTTAATATTAATTTCATCTAAAATAATCTACCTAAATATTTCAAATATAATACACAATTCTCAAATGTATTTTAAATAAAATACAAATTACATTTATGTATTTTTGTATAAAATTTTGAAAATTTTGTATAAAATTTTTGGCTAAATTATACTTTCCCTGCATTGTATTTCAACTACTTTACAGTGAAATACTAGAATTTGGAGTAATATATTTCAAGTATGTTGTGCCCAGCTCTGCTGAGTAAATTTGATGAAATAATGAGTGAATAGAACATTGCAAATAAAGTAAATTAAAAGTTTTTTGAATAGCGATAAAAAATTTTAAACCATATTCAAAACTTTATTTTTAAATAATGTAAAAGTAAATGAATGATAGTTGACAGCAATGGTCATTTTTGAATATAATAAATTTCTATTTATGATAATTCTTGGAAAAAAAAATGGAAAAACTTCGAAAAAAGGAAAATCGGGGAAAAAATCTCTATTTTAAGGGTTTTTGAGAAAAATAGGGGAAAAAGAGGGAATAAGGAAAAAAAGTTCAAATTAAAAATAGTAAATATACGATATTTAAATAAATAATCATAAGAAATAAAAAATATATATAAAAGGGGAAGAAAAAAAGCTATAATATTATATCTTTAATTAATTAATTAGTTTTTTTTTTACTAATCGCAAATTATTATATCTTTTCATTAATTGACAAATAAAACGGAGTTTTTTATATAAATATTTAAATATTTGTATAAATTCTTTTAATGAAGAGAGTTAATAAATTATTTTTAGAAGCATAAAAGCCAGGTCTAAGTGATTTATAAATAATTTATCATTCATTCCCTCACCTGTTGACCCTGCGGCGTCATCGCCACCATTTTCTGAGTCGTGGGCTGAGTCGCAGCCTGTGGTTGTAGAATAATAATCGTCTTCGCCCCAGTGCCTTGTTGCTGTGTCGTCTGAGCGACGAGAACCGTCTGTGCTTGACCTTGGACAAGGGCTGTCTGCGGCTGGGCAAGGACGTAATTTTGCCCAGGAACACCGCCAGAGACGACATATTGCAACTGTCCACCAGCGCCCTGCTGCAAAAGGACCTGGGGCTGAGATTGTGCCTGTCTCCCCTTTACAGTTGGAATGAGCATCTGACTATTGGACTGGATCTGCTGAAGTGCCTGCTGGACCATAATCTGCCTCGGAGTCGCCATAATCAGCTGCTGGTGCTGCTGCTGGTGCTCAATTTGATTAATCACCGGCGGTGGTGGCGCCTCCACTTTTATCATTGGTGGTGGCTCCTCTTTGCTGTTCAGTACAGGTTCCTCAAGATCAGTCTCGTCTTCGATGCAGTCGGCGGCAAGTGCAGCGTAGAGATTTGCAGCTGTAGAAGAGACGGTGGCTTTTTCACTGTCCTTGTCCTCATCGAGATCCTCGGATTTATTGCTAGAGAGCGTGGACTCAACAGTGGCGGAATCGACAGCAGGATCAGGCGACGTCGTACCGTTTGAATATTTCGGCTTCTTTGCTTCTCCTTCTTCTATTTCATTGGCAGGCCTCTTCATACTGCGAGGTGCCTCGATGAGGGCGTCTTCGGAGACCTCCGTTTGCATAACGCCGTCGTCCATCTCAGTTTTGATCTTCACATCGGTGGGAGATTCTTTCAGCACTTTCTTTATATGATTCTCTACGAGGTCCATTCCCTTTTCGTTGATTGAATTTTTACCTGTGACAGAAGAAATTGTATATTAGGGTGGTCTAAAAAAGGCTTCTTTTGAAAAGTTAAAACGCTTTTCGATTTTTTCAAAATTTAGGGCAAATAATGAAGTTTGCTGCTTAGTAGAACTACATCGGATTATTCTCAATGTTGCACACTGGGAGAAAATGCATTTTTTTCATTCAAAAAAGTCTGTAGCCTTCAATTTTGCACCGATTACTCAAAGCATGAGAAAATCGAGATTTTTCACAAAATAATTATTTACTCTTCAACAACGGTTTACACATAATGCAAATCATCTTCAATCAACGCAAGGGGACTCCCAGAATACAAATAATTTGATTATTGTATGTTTCAATTATTATAAACAAATTAAATTAACAAATAACTAAATATTGTAATTTTTGTTGAAAAAAATTTTTTTAGCTAAAAATGCTTTAAATTATTATGAAAGTGATTGTCAGGTACAATTTCTATAACACATTAACAATTATAATTGTTATAAACAATTTTTATGGAAAAATTTGGAATTTGTGGTTTTTTCAATTTCTGATTTCCCTTCGTCATTTAAATTGATGCAGATATTCTTGAAAATAATATATGTTCAATTGTATTAGTTAAAACATAACAATTGCTGATTTTATAAATAAATAAAATAAATAAATGTAAAATTGTGGTATCTTCACCTAGAAAAAATTTGTTTTTTTGCACTAAAAGTGCTCTAAATTTTTGTGCGAGAGATTTGCAGTTCAAATTTCTATTAGAAATCGACAATAAAGATTGTTATATAGACAATTGAAAGAAATATTCCAAAATTTTTGCATTTTCCCGTAGGAAAAATTAGCCTTTGTAATAAAACTGCTCAATAGGGCATTGAGAGTGTAAGTTAATGACCAACCATAATAAAATATTATATAAAATAATTTCTTAAAGAACTAAACATTATTATTTAATTTCAAATATTACGAAATTTTCATGTATTTAAAAAAGCTTTATTGTATCCTTAAACTTCGATGGAGTGAAGTTAGCTCTTGAAAATCTCTAGTTTCGCTTTCACTTGTTTCTAAAGCTTTGAACGATTACCGCTAGATGGCTAAGAATAGAAACTGGTTCACAATAGAAATCATTTTCATGTGGAATAAGTATGCTGCTCGGATTACATATTTCGGTTCTTGGTGTTTAAAGTTTGATATTTTTTCGTTTTCATTTGTTCTCAGTTATTCACTTGTGTACTTCTAGAATTCGTCTAATATATTAAACAATACCAATAATCAGTTAAGGAGTTTCAAAACGAGAGTTTCGTTATTGTTTACTTCATATGTTCTCTTATTTCTAGTTATTTAATTTGCGATTTTTGTCGCTACAAAAACTTCTTATAACAATTGTTTATTGTTATTATAATTTCTTATGGAAATAGTGACTGCAAATTTCTCACAAAAATTTAAAACAGTTCTAGTGCAAAAAAATTATTTTTCAAGCCAAAGTCCCAAAGTTTTGAATTTATTTATTTAATTTGTTTACAAAATTAATTGTTATATTTCAACAAATATAATTGAACATATGTTATTTTCAAGACATCATTTCAAATGAAGGTAAATCCGAAATTGAAAAAACCAGATTCCAAATTTTTCGATAAAAATTGTTTATAACAATAATTGTTAGTGTTTTATAGAAATTATGACTGATAATCACCCTCACAATAATTTAAATCATTTTTAGCTAAGAAAATTTTTTACAACAAAAATTACAATATTTGGCTATTTGTTAATTTCATTTGTTTATAATTATTGAACAATACAATAATCAAATTATTTGTATTCTGGGAATCCCCTTGCGTTGATTGAAGATGATTTGCATTATATGCAAACCGTTGTTGAAGAGTAAATAATTATTTTGTGAAGAATCTCGATTTTCTCATACTTTGAATAAACAGACAATAACTTTTTTGAGATACACTCGTCGCCCGTAGAAGGGCCGGCCTCGGGGGTAGACTGCACTATATTGGGTACTATTAAAATCCAGTTTGAAGCGGATTTAAAGCGACGAGCGAGCACTCTTGTGTCAACACTCAGGACCGCATATATAGTCTCTTAACGTACAAAAGTAAATGCGCAGAGTCGCGATGTCAACAACTTTTGGCGGCCCTGACTATTCGAGTAATGGCCTTCAGTGAGGGACGCTCAAGGGGGGAGACAGAACCAGTCAAGCGTGAAGCCGGCCCTTCTACGGACGACGAGTGTATGTGCAAAAATTTGCTTATTTAAGTTTGTGACTTCTATAGATTAATGAAAATTATAGTATAATAGAGATTTCTATTCGCCATGATTTTTTAAAACATAATATTGCTAGCAAACTTTCTTGCTCGGATGTTCATGTACTAAACAAAATATTAAAATGTCAAAACTTTTTAAATGTTAAAAAAATTTTCCAGAAAACTCGTCTTTTTTAAAAATATTTTTGCTATAAAATTGATGTTTTTCGACCCTTGAAAGTCGCAAATTTTTTAAAAATTTTTGTAACTATATTTTTAGATTGTAATACATGGTGTGCAAGTTTTCTGCAAGTTTAAAATCAATAGATAAAACCTTTCTCTAAATATTGATATTATAAACACGCAAAAATGTTTTTCTTAACGTTAAAAGCTCCTTTTTTCAAACAAGTTGATCGAATATTAATTACCGACCTAAAACTTTTAAAGTATAAGGTTTAAGTATTATTTTCAGCCCTTTTCAAAATATCCAGCACTTCAAATTCTTAAGTTAGGAATTTTTAAAAATTACTGAAAAATGTGCTTTTTAAGTATATTAACTCTTATTTTCTCAAAAATTTGACATGAATATCTTTAAAAAATATTATCTTACAACACAAAAACGATCGTTCCGGTTTTGTAAGCTTTTTCCGTGTATATTTATATAATTATTGATTTTTTAATAGTGAATTATTTCTTATATTTTATTTTATATATTCTTATCTATTATATTTTAATAGAAAATTATTTCTCGGACATGTGAGTCTGTGTGTGAAAACACAGACACACATGTCCGAGAAATAATTTTTGCTTCAAACATTCTTGACTGCGATTAACTTGTTTGAAAAAAGGAGTTTTTATCGTTAATAAAAACACTCTATCGCGTTTATAATTGCGATATTTCGAGAAAGGTTTCATCCACTGCTCTCAAACTTGCAGAAAAATTGCACAATATGTATAAGAATCTAAGTAAATAGTTTAAAGAATTTTTAAAATTTCTTGCGACCTGTAAAGGGCAAAAAATTACAATTTTTTTAGTAAAAATATTCAAAATAGATGAATTTTTGGGCTAATTTTCTTAACATTTTAAAAAATTTTACATTTTAATTTTTTCTTAGTATAAGAACATCCGAGCAACAAATTCTGCTAGCAATATTATGTTTCAAAAAATCATGACAAATAGAAATCTCTAACTATAGGCAAAAAGGCTATAATTTTTAATTGTCTATAGACATTATATATATATATATATATATAATGTCTATAGACAATTAAAAATTATAGCCTTTTTGCCTATAGTTAGAGATTTCTATTTGTCATGATTTTTTGAAACATAATATTGCTAGCAGAATTTGTTGCTCGGATGTTCTTATACTAAGAAAAAATTAAAATGTAAAATTTTTTAAAATGTTAAGAAAATTAGCCCAAAAATTCATCTATTTTGAATATTTTTACTAAAAAAATTGTAATTTTTTGCCCTTTACAGGTCGCAAGAAATTTTAAAAATTCTTTAAACTATTTACTTAGATTCTTATACATATTGTGCAATTTTTCTGCAAGTTTGAGAGCAGTGGATGAAACCTTTCTCGAAATATCGCAATTATAAACGCGATAGAGTGTTTTTATTAACGATAAAAACTCCTTTTTTCAAACAAGTTAATCGCAGTCAAGAATGTTTGAAGCAAAAATTATTTCTCGGACATGTGTGTCTGTGTTTTCACACACAGACTCACATGTCCGAGAAATAATTTTCTATTAAAATATAATAGATAAGAATATATAAAATAAAATATAAGAAATAATTCACTATTAAAAAATCAATAATTATATAAATATACACGGAAAAAGCTTACAAAACCGGAACGATCGTTTTTGTGTTGTAAGATAATATTTTTTAAAGATATTCATGTCAAATTTTTGAGAAAATAAGAGTTAATATACTTAAAAAGCACATTTTTCAGTAATTTTTAAAAATTCCTAACTTAAGAATTTGAAGTGCTGGATATTTTGAAAAGGGCTGAAAATAATACTTAAACCTTATACTTTAAAAGTTTTAGGTCGGTAATTAATATTCGATCAACTTGTTTGAAAAAAGGAGCTTTTAACGTTAAGAAAAACATTTTTGCGTGTTTATAATATCAATATTTAGAGAAAGGTTTTATCTATTGATTTTAAACTTGCAGAAAACTTGCACACCATGTATTACAATCTAAAAATATAGTTACAAAAATTTTTAAAAAATTTGCGACTTTCAAGGGTCGAAAAACATCAATTTTATAGCAAAAATATTTTTAAAAAAGACGAGTTTTCTGGAAAATTTTTTTAACATTTAAAAAGTTTTGACATTTTAATATTTTGTTTAGTACATGAACATCCGAGCAAGAAAGTTTGCTAGCAATATTATGTTTTAAAAAATCATGGCGAATAGAAATCTCTATTATACTATAATTTTCATTAATCTATAGAAGTCACAAACTTAAATAAGCAAATTTTTGCACATACACTCGTCGTCCGTAGAAGGGCCGGCTTCACGCTTGACTGGTTCTGTCTCCCCCCTTGAGCGTCCCTCACTGAAGGCCATTACTCGAATAGTCAGGGCCGCCAAAAGTTGTTGACATCGCGACTCTGCGCATTTACTTTTGTACGTTAAGAGACTATATATGCGGTCCTGAGTGTTGACACAAGAGTGCTCGCTCGTCGCTTTAAATCCGCTTCAAACTGGATTTTAATAGTACCCAATATAGTGCAGTCTACCCCCGAGGCCGGCCCTTCTACGGGCGACGAGTGTATCTCAAAAAAGTTATTGTCTGTTTATTCAAAGTATGAGAAAATCGAGATTCTTCACAAAATAATTATTTACTCTTCAACAACGGTTTGCATATAATGCAAATCATCTTCAATCAACGCAAGGGGATTCCCAGAATACAAATAATTTGATTATTGTATTGTTCAATAATTATAAACAAATGAAATTAACAAATAGCCAAATATTGTAATTTTTGTTGTAAAAAATTTTCTTAGCTAAAAATGATTTAAATTATTGTGAGGGTGATTATCAGTCATAATTTCTATAAAACACTAACAATTATTGTTATAAACAATTTTTATCGAAAAATTTGGAATCTGGTTTTTTCAATTTCGGATTTACCTTCATTTGAAATGATGTCTTGAAAATAACATATGTTCAATTATATTTGTTGAAATATAACAATTAATTTTGTAAACAAATTAAATAAATAAATTCAAAACTTTGGGACTTTGGCTTGAAAAATAATTTTTTTGCACTAGAACTGTTTTAAATTTTTGTGAGAAATTTGCAGTCACTATTTCCATAAGAAATTATAATAACAATAAACAATTGTTATAAGAAGTTTTTGTAGCGACAAAAATCGCAAATTAAATAACTAGAAATAAGAGAACATATGAAGTAAACAATAACGAAACTCTCGTTTTGAAACTCCTTAACTGATTATTGGTATTGTTTAATATATTAGACGAATTCTAGAAGTACACAAGTGAATAACTGAGAACAAATGAAAACGAAAAAATATCAAACTTTAAACACCAAGAACCGAAATATGTAATCCGAGCAGCATACTTATTCCACATGAAAATGATTTCTATTGTGAACCAGTTTCTATTCTTAGCCATCTAGCGGTAATCGTTCAAAGCTTTAGAAACAAGTGAAAGCGAAACTAGAGATTTTCAAGAGCTAACTTCACTCCATCGAAGTTTAAGGATACAATAAAGCTTTTTTAAATACATGAAAATTTCGTAATATTTGAAATTAAATAATAATGTTTAGTTCTTTAAGAAATTATTTTATATAATATTTTATTATGGTTGGTCATTAACTTACACTCTCAATGCCCTATTGAGCAGTTTTATTACAAAGGCTAATTTTTCCTACGGGAAAATGCAAAAATTTTGGAATATTTCTTTCAATTGTCTATATAACAATCTTTATTGTCGATTTCTAATAGAAATTTGAACTGCAAATCTCTCGCACAAAAATTTAGAGCACTTTTAGTGCAAAAAAACAAATTTTTTCTAGGTGAAGATACCACAATTTTACATTTATTTATTTTATTTATTTATAAAATCAGCAATTGTTATGTTTTAACTAATACAATTGAACATATATTATTTTCAAGAATATCTGCATCAATTTAAATGACGAAGGGAAATCAGAAATTGAAAAAACCACAAATTCCAAATTTTTCCATAAAAATTGTTTATAACAATTATAATTGTTAATGTGTTATAGAAATTGTACCTGACAATCACTTTCATAATAATTTAAAGCATTTTTAGCTAAAAAAATTTTTTTCAACAAAAATTACAATATTTAGTTATTTGTTAATTTAATTTGTTTATAATAATTGAAACATACAATAATCAAATTATTTGTATTCTGGGAGTCCCCTTGCGTTGATTGAAGATGATTTGCATTATGTGTAAACCGTTGTTGAAGAGTAAATAATTATTTTGTGAAAAATCTCGATTTTCTCATGCTTTGAGTAATCGGTGCAAAATTGAAGGCTACAGACTTTTTTGAATGAAAAAAATGCATTTTCTCCCAGTGTGCAACATTGAGAATAATCCGATGTAGTTCTACTAAGCAGCAAACTTCATTATTTGCCCTAAATTTTGAAAAAATCGAAAAGCGTTTTAACTTTTCAAAAGAAGCCTTTTTTAGACCACCCTAATATACAATTTCTTCTGTCACAGGTAAAAATTCAATCAACGAAAAGGGAATGGACCTCGTAGAGAATCATATAAAGAAAGTGCTGAAAGAATCTCCCACCGATGTGAAGATCAAAACTGAGATGGACGACGGCGTTATGCAAACGGAGGTCTCCGAAGACGCCCTCATCGAGGCACCTCGCAGTATGAAGAGGCCTGCCAATGAAATAGAAGAAGGAGAAGCAAAGAAGCCGAAATATTCAAACGGTACGACGTCGCCTGATCCTGCTGTCGATTCCGCCACTGTTGAGTCCACGCTCTCTAGCAATAAATCCGAGGATCTCGATGAGGACAAGGACAGTGAAAAAGCCACCGTCTCTTCTACAGCTGCAAATCTCTACGCTGCACTTGCCGCCGACTGCATCGAAGACGAGACTGATCTTGAGGAACCTGTACTGAACAGCAAAGAGGAGCCACCACCAATGATAAAAGTGGAGGCGCCACCACCGCCGGTGATTAATCAAATTGAGCACCAGCAGCAGCACCAGCAGCTGATTATGGCGACTCCGAGGCAGATTATGGTCCAGCAGGCACTTCAGCAGATCCAGTCCAATAGTCAGATGCTCATTCCAACTGTAAAGGGGAGACAGGCACAATCTCAGCCCCAGGTCCTTTTGCAGCAGGGCGCTGGTGGACAGTTGCAATATGTCGTCTCTGGCGGTGTTCCTGGGCAAAATTACGTCCTTGCCCAGCCGCAGACAGCCCTTGTCCAAGGTCAAGCACAGACGGTTCTCGTCGCTCAGACGACACAGCAACAAGGCACTGGGGCGAAGACGATTATTATTCTACAACCACAGGCTGCGACTCAGCCCACGACTCAGAAAATGGTGGCGATGACGCCGCAGGGTCAACAGGTGAGGGAATGAATGATAAATTATTTATAAATCACTTAGACCTGGCTTTTATGCTTCTAAAAATAATTTATTAACTCTCTTCATTAAAAGAATTTATACAAATATTTAAATATTTATATAAAAAACTCCGTTTTATTTGTCAATTAATGAAAAGATATAATAATTTGCGATTAGTAAAAAAAAAACTAATTAATTAATTAAAGATATAATATTATAGCTTTTTTTCTTCCCCTTTTATATATATTTTTTATTTCTTATGATTATTTATTTAAATATCGTATATTTACTATTTTTAATTTGAACTTTTTTTCCTTATTCCCTCTTTTTCCCCTATTTTTCTCAAAAACCCTTAAAATAGAGATTTTTTCCCCGATTTTCCTTTTTTCGAAGTTTTTCCATTTTTTTTTCCAAGAATTATCATAAATAGAAATTTATTATATTCAAAAATGACCATTGCTGTCAACTATCATTCATTTACTTTTACATTATTTAAAAATAAAGTTTTGAATATGGTTTAAAATTTTTTATCGCTATTCAAAAAACTTTTAATTTACTTTATTTGCAATGTTCTATTCACTCATTATTTCATCAAATTTACTCAGCAGAGCTGGGCACAACATACTTGAAATATATTACTCCAAATTCTAGTATTTCACTGTAAAGTAGTTGAAATACAATGCAGGGAAAGTATAATTTAGCCAAAAATTTTATACAAAATTTTCAAAATTTTATACAAAAATACATAAATGTAATTTGTATTTTATTTAAAATACATTTGAGAATTGTGTATTATATTTGAAATATTTAGGTAGATTATTTTAGATGAAATTAATATTAAACCTATACCCAGTATCTAAAAAGCCGTAAGTTCATGTAGTGGAGCTTCACAGAGTCTTGAATTCTTTGGGATTCTTTGAAATTCACCAGGGATTCTTTATAATTCACCAGGGATTTTTCGGAATTCACCATGAATTCATTTCAAATCACTAGGGATTCTTTGTAATTCTTCGGAATTCACCAGGAATTCTTTGAAGTCTTTCAGAATTCAAGATGAATTCCGAAGAGTTTATTGTCAAGCCTAAAGAGTTCATGATGAATTGCAAAGAGTTTAAGGTGAATTCCAAAGAATTCAAAGTGAATTCTGAAGTATCCCAAAGAATTCATAATTAAATTCCAATTAATTCATAGTGAATTTCGAAGAATCCCAAAGAATTAATAATTAAATTTCAATGAATTCATGATAAATTCCAAAGAATTCAAGGTGAATTCTGAAGTATTCCTGTTGAATTCCAACGAATCCCAATGAATTCATGGTGAATTCCGAAGTTTATTGTCAATTCCAAAGAATTCAAGGTGAATTCCGAAGTATCCCAAAGAATTCGTAATTAAATTCTAATCAATTCATAGTGAATTTCGAAGAATCCCAAAGAATTAATAATTAAATTTCAATGAATTCATGATGAATTCTAAAGAATTCAAGGTGAATTCTGAAGTATTCCTGGTGAATTCTGAAGTATTCCTGGTGAATTCCAACGAATCCCAATGCATTCATAGTGAATTCCGGAGTTTATTGTCAATTCCAAAGAATTCAAGGTGAATTCCGAAGTATCCCAAAGAATTCATAATTAAA
>JBAGKK010012424.1:0-11967 GCA_037177015.1 Euceroptres primus
AAGACCATATGTAACAGTGCTTAGTCGAAACACTTGAACAGGCTCATTTTGACTTTCGCGCCACAGAATAAGCTGGAAATCCTGATCATCTTCGTGGACGATGATCTTTCGATACATTTTTTCGACATCCGCAGAAAAGACGATGAAGTGAAGACGCCACTGCAGCAAGACATCTGAAATATTTAACTGCAGTTTTGGATCGGCATGAAGACACTCGTTCAATGACATGCCTCGACTTGACCGCTGAGACCCATTAAAAACTACTCGAAGTTTCATGGTTGAACTCGAGTCACGCCAAACTCCATTATGCGGAAGAAAAAATGACCTTGAGATGCTCCTTGGATCCACAGGGATGTTAAAGGACTTCATGTGCTGAAGTTGATGGTATTCTTCCATGAACTTGGAATACGCTTCATGAAGACTAGTTTCAATCGCTGTTCCATGTGAAGTAACATGAGAAGAGCTGGAGAGTAAGAATCTCCCAGCGATGTGACATCACTCTTGATTGGAAGATGCACGACATAACTCCCACCCTTAGCCCTAGAGTGAGTCATTTTGAAATGTCTTTCACACCCTTTCTCCTCAGCAGTCCTGAAAGGTTTAGGAGGCACGACTTCGGAATCCTCCCAAAATTTCTGAAGGTCAAAGAAGAATTCATTACTCTTAGAACAATGGAACATGTGAACTGGAGATGAATCCAACGATGAGTCATTCCCAGTAGCTCCACAGATAATCCACCCGAAAACAGAATTTTGAGTCACCGGCGAACCTGGAAGACCCTTTCGAAGACCCTGTTAAATTAGAATAGAATAAACATCTGCTGCTAAAAGTAGATCAATCGGAGAACTTCCACTGAAGTTCGGATCTGCCAATTGAAGACCAGTGAGATGAGGCCAGTCCTCAAGACAAATTTGATGCCCAGGGCGTTTAGAAATCAAATTCAGAAGAACAAGAGCCCGGAGTTGAAGTTTAAAGCCCGACTCGAATCTTGGTGACATAACGACATTGACCGATCCACGAGATAATGCCAACTTACTTTCTCCCATTCCTAAAAGAACAACAGGTACTCTGGAACGAGGGAGTTGAAGACTCTGAACAAGTGACTCAGAAATTATGGACACCTCCGAACCTTGGTCGATAAATGCTCGAACATACTTCGTATGACCAGCAGATGTAGTCACATTGACCATTGCCGTTGTCAAGAGTACCAGTGGTGGTTTGCCTTGAGAAATCTGCATCACCGAAACAGCATTAGCAGATTGTGATTGATGAGATGTTGAAGATGTACTTTGTATCATCGAAGAAGACTATCCTGAGCTTAAAAATGGTTAATGAAGCACCGTATGATGTTTCGCCTGACAAACCTGACACACATTTTTTGAAGCACAATTTTGGAACGAATAAGATCCTAGACAATTGGTATACAATTTTCGTTGCAAAACAAACTCTTTTTTTGTGCAGCAAATTGGCCTTAAAACTGCGGACACGACATTAAAAAATGCAATTCACGACAGAAAAAGCACTTTCTTTCTTGGAATGGTTTCTTTGTAAGCTGCTCTTTAGAGGGTTGTTCCTTTACTGGCTGTTCTGTAACTGCGTTTACGTTGGCTGTTGTAGCATTGGAAGACTTCGTAGATTTTCCAAACTTTTTCTTTTGAAACTGAGGCTTGAAAGATTGTTGAGATGAAGACTGACTAGGCTGATTTGAAGTAAAACCTAAAGCTTCCAAGGTCCGAATCCTGGTTTGTAAAAACGTCTTCAGTTCGTCAAACGTTGAAGTATTCGTGGAGTTTCCGAGAGAGGTTTCCCAATCACGGCAAGACTGACGATCTAATTTTTCTACGGTAATATACACTAGCCACGACGACCATTTGTCAACTGGTTCCTCCAAGGTAGATAAAGCTTCGATGTTATCAACCGTTGCATTATGAACTTCCTTCAGAGCACTCGAAGACTCGGCCTTCATTGGCTGAATTGAAAAAAGCTGAGCCAAATGAGAATTGATGAGAACTCTTTTGATCTGAAAGCGCTCTGTAAGTAGGTCTCAGCAACGTTGATAATGAGTTATCGGAAGTGCCTTGAGTTACTTGAAGTGAATTGAGCCTTGAGTTACCGGAATTCGAAGAAGTTGAGCTGCTTCACCGGTGAGACTAGATTTCAAATGATGAAGCTTCTCCACTAGTGAGACTCCAGAATTTAAATGGACCAAAGATGTAAATAAATCCTTAAATTTTTCATACTCAGTATAATTGCCAGAGAATTTAGGCAATTCAATCTTTGGTATAGATCGATACGATAATCCAGCTATGTGTGGAGCTGAATCATTCATCGACAAGGAAGCAAGGTCATTCGAGAATTTGTCCAGTTCGTCCATCAAGCCACCCTTCGTGATTAGATATGCTTCCTCGGTGGTCGCATAAAGATTGCTAGTAAAATAAACATTCGCTTCATTCTGATCGCGAACCTTCACTAGTTCCAAATGCTGAGTCTAAAAACGCATCCAATTTTTCTCCAAACACTCGAGTCTTGTGGTCAAAGTCTCTTTAGTGATCTGCTTTAATTTTAAACTATTTTCAAAGGCACTTTTGAGTAAAAAAAAAAGCTCGGTTTTCTCTAAAAAGTAACTTGAAATCGACATCGTGAACAGACAAGAATCGACATACGTTAAAATAAGAGTCCGCGAATTCAATCTCAATAAAATTAAATTAAAATTGTTCGCAACACGTAATAAAAGTTCGCCAATAAAGAAATTATTATTTTTAGACATATTAGCAACAAGTTAAAAAATGCCAAGTTTATAGAATTAATGTTCAAAAGTCATACAGAATCATTCATTCTTGGAATTTATGGTACCACTGGCGGACTAATGATTCACTTCACAAAATTGAATAAAGTCTGAGAGTCCGAGTGTTATTTGTAAATTTCATTTAAACGACACTCGCGAAATATTGTTCACTTTCTCAATTCGGATCGATAAGAATGAAGGTGAAATTTTGTCAACTTACTAGACGATGATTATAAACAGAAACCTGGCAATTAATGACAACTCGATGTTCACCGATCATTTGAACCTGTGTCAAGGTTATGCAATCCACAGGAAAATACCTTGAAATCTCCTCGAAGAACCGAGAAAATCCCTCCAGAACTGGGAAAATATATCCCATCAACAGGCACAAAAGTTGCAAACAGTCACCAATGCACTTTCATAAATTTATGCATAGTAGGTCAAGTCAATAAAAAACGCAGCACTTAATTAACATAATGAAGCGGGAAAGCGCGGTCTTTATTTCAGAATTAAAATAATGTGAGAATTTATATAAAGTAAGCTCACTTGTTGCTTAGGCGAACGTGGACTGACTCAACGACAATAGAAATTTGGAAAACCAACAACACAACAACAAATTTATTATCTATTACATTTGTTAACGTGTAAAAAGTAGTGTAATTTACAAGTATGAAGTGTATTATATACTTTTATCAAACGCAATCAAGGAAATCTGAATGTTTGCTTGATAATTTGACTCTACTTGTTCTGAGTTAAAAAATTTATGACAAAAAATGAAAGTGACGATCTGATAGAACCTCTGCTCATCCCTCAGTTTGTCCATGTTTAAGGAAACACAACCATTAGGGAAGGCAAATGACAAGAATGAAAGGATTAGTCAAATAGATCTCTACCAACATGTTTTGGCAAATGGTAGTGTGTTGACTCAGGGTCTGGAACTGGCAGGCAGGAGCGTGCATTTGTGGCAGAGTGAGGAAACCCAGGTGGATGACCTCAGGTGGTCCTAAGGAGCCGTTCGAAGATTCTCGATCATTCGCGTAGTTCCCAGATGCACCCCTTTGGATTCTCAGGACTTAGACTGTCACTGATTGAAACTTGACGTAAAATAAATTGTCTCTTGGTTTTTCAGGGTCTTGATGTATTGATTACTGGACCACACTCAGTGGAGAGAAGATATTGATCCCAGCAGGAGATAATTCCCACAGCACGACCAAGAGTGAAAAAGAAGTTCACTCTAAAACCGATGTAAGTGGTGGCGCGACCAATTACAAAACTGCAAAAATTTTTATGCATAAATTTGAATCCTGTTCACCTAGCCATTGCTTTATTGCAGAGTTCGTGGAAAGGGTCCTGGCCAGGGACTTGATCGAGGCTAAGGCTGTCATAAAACAGTGACCAGGTATTGAGGATTAAGATTTTTTTAAAAACTTTGCAGTTTTGCAATTAGCAAATTGATAGTTAAAAATTCACAATCTACGTATTTTTCACGATTACAAATATATAAAATTTTCCCTAAAATGTTAAAAATATAAATTTTTAAATTATTCTCAACTTTCGGTACTGAGTCGGTACTAAACCCAGTACCATTTAAGTCCCGTTTAAGTACAGTTCTTACGACCGGGGCTCTATACCAACACGTAAGTTACCTGAAACATGCGCATCATACGTATGCATAATCGTTTCTATTTTCTTTGAAGGGATGTCCTATTAGAAATAAGAAGGAAAGAAATAAACTTTGCACAGAAAAAAATTGACAAACTGAAACTACGTTGTGAGGCCACTTAATTTTTAATCAAGCTGAATTTGTTGAAAACGACGAAATGATCAGGAATTTTTTTCTTACAAATGTAAGAAAAAAATTCCTGAATAATTTTAAAATTATTTTGAAATTTATTGAAAATAGTCATTCATTGTACTTCCTTGAGGTGTCAAATTTATGTTGAATTTTAAACTCAAAAAAGGAAAGGAATCCAGACATTGACTGCTTCGAGTTGTGACATGTGACATGTATTTTTAATTTTTTTCATTGACCCTCTATATGAAATCGTTGATAATATTTCATTGGCTATGGGGTATATTTCTTAAGACCTTCTTAATTGTAAAATAAAACTTTAAAGATCGGCAAACGTTCAAGCGTTCAAAGTTTTGCCGATCTTTAAAATTTTATTTTACAACTAACAAGGGGAAGGCCTCAACCATGAAATTGAAATCGCGATCGGACCTTGGAAAAACGAAAGTTTATCAAAATCCATTAGACACGTGTTCTGGCTTCCTTGTAGGTAGGCGCTGGTTTCGAAAATATGAATGTTTGAAAATTCCGGCCGCCACCACTGATGAGTGACCCCCCGTTCGTGCAGACTGTCACGAAACGCCGCTGGTGCAGCGTTAAAGTCCTAGCCTAGCCGAACTCTCTGTAGCAATTCTCTGGCCAGTTCTGCATTCGAACTTTGCATCTCAATTGGTGCATGGTACCTGTTTATTATGGCACCAGCAATTCGTAAGAATCGCCGAGATTGTGAAGATGCGGAACGCCTATGACTTGAGCGAAGAACTTGAAAATGGACTTAATGTGACCATTCCTAGCCTCAACAATCCATCTTGTTTTTGTCACCAATCTCGATTCACTGGCTTCTTCAGTCAGCAGTTGACGTTGCCCAAGTTGAAGTAGCACGAGCATTTTCCAGTAAATACCAAGGTTTCGAAACAACTCTGTGGCACCTCGATAGCCTCTGTCAATCACAATAATCGGTCCTTCAGGGAACCTATCTCTCATTCAATCGTCATTTCTTTCAAACTCATTTCACAGCATAGCAGCAACGTTGTTCCTGCTGTCCGAGAAATATGATCCATGAATGTCGAGCATATATCCATTTGGTGACACTATCAGTGCAGGTTTCACTAAGTAGCGTCCTTTTGCACACAATATGACTGTCTTTTCGATGTAACTGTAGGTACCGTCAATGTACACGATAACTCTTGGAATATCTGGATTAGGATTGTACAGCTCATTTGCAAACTCGGTCACATGTCGTTAGATATATTCGTCTGGCGTAATTGAATCAAAGACAATATTGCTAGGTACGAATCCTAGCATTAAGGACTGTCTTACAGTGGCGACAGCAAGACTTACAGCTTATCGGCTTGAATACTGAAAAATCAACTTCAAGAAATCATCGGAAAGTCCCTGTCGCAACTTGCACAAGAAGGTCCTTTTTTGCTACATACCTATAACCACCTTGACAGGGTACTGGATCGCAAAATGTTAAAAGTTCAACAAACTGTTCGTTTGTAATAGGAGAAATAGAGTGAAATTCTTCATCTGTAAAACTGTGTTCGGCATCGAATTTCGTTGAAATCATTTCCACGCTGCAAAAAAAGATGAAGTTGCCAACTGTTTATAATCTAGGGCTTGTTAATGTAGCGTAAGCCAGGCAACAACGACGACAAAATGATGCCTCGATCATCTAAGTGATGTTGGCAAGATCTCACATCTTCTGCAATATAAATATTCAGTGATACAAAAACGTTGACTCTGCATTCAACTCTAAGCCTGTGTATATCACGTACACCAATACAGCTACCGCAACTATGATTCGCAGTTTGTGTCAATACGGTTAATCTTAGGCAAGAAGGATCACGCTCCATTCACAATATTTCATCAAGGATGGACTGATTGCAGTTAATGCACAGTCTCGCTTGCACAGTTACGATAAGTGCTGGTAAGTTGAATGCCTCACGTCGATGAATTGCGAATTCGCGGACAGCAGCATGTTCATCCCTATCTATTGGTGCCATTTGTTGTGGAGCAAAAACCCTTTCGCAAACATAACAGGCCAAACGGTTCCTAAACGCCATTGCGAAATGGTTCTATTGTACAAAAATTTAATCTTGTATTAAGACAAATTGAAAAAATAAGGAATTCTAATCCGCAACGCTGGTAAAATTTCTGAATAAATCTACGAAATCAAGTTCTGAAATCTTAGTATCAAGCATCAATTATTATCAGTAATAATCAATAACGTGTTTTAATGTTGCAAAGAGTAGAACGAAAAAGCAACTCAATGGCAGTAAATCATTGCAAATAAAATGCGAAAAACAAAGAAGAAAACGAGAATTATTTCAAACGACGAAACTACGAGACATTCCTGAAGAGAAAACGTACTCAAGCACTCAAAATAATTAAGAAACTCATTGGAATTCTCAGGAGCAGTGATCGATCAAATGAAAGATTGATTGATTACTTTAATGAAAATGACACAACTATTTGTAAAAAGTTTTGCGTGAATGCTATGGCAAAAAAACGAAAGAAAGATTATTTCATATCGAAAGATATATTCAGACCATTGGCGCAAAAAACTATGAGACTGTCACAATTATTATTCAAAATAAATGTTGATAACGATAATAATAACAATCAACGTGAGAGAATGTTGAATTATTGCAAACCAGATGAAAATGGGATTTTCCTGGAGGGAAAACGCACTCAAATTGTCATATTTGAATGGTGAGTAGCAGTGATTAAACAAGTGGATGATTAGTTGACCACTTTAATGAAAGTAACAGAAACGTATAGGAAAATAGGAAAATCCTTTTTTCACCTCGTGTGCAATCCTTTTCATTTTCTTGTTCCTTATTCATGTTTCATCAGTTGTTTGTATAACTTCCTGCCAACGAATGGTTTATACGTCTCGCTTTTTTCAACATTTTTTCACGTTGATTATTATTATTATCGTTATCAACATTTATTTTGAATAATCATTGTGACAGTTTAATAGGTTTTTGCGCAAATGATCTGAATATATCTTTCAATATAAAAAATCTTTCTTTTGTTTTTTTTTACCATAGCATTCACGCAATACTTTTTACAAATAGTTGTGTCATTTTCATCAAAGTAATCAATCAATATTTCATTTGATCGATTACTGTTCCTGAGAATTCAAATGAGTTTCTTAATTATTTTAGGTGCTTGAGTACGTTTTCTCTTCAGGAATATCTCATAGTTCCGTCGTTTGAAATAATTTTCGTTTTGTTCTTTATTTTTTGCCTTTTATCACTTATTTGCTATAATTTACTGCCATTGAGTTGCTTTTTTGTTCTACGCTTTGCAACATAGAGACACGTTGTTGATTATTACTGATAATTGATGTTTGATACTAAGATTTAGGAATTTTAATTCGTAGATTTTTTCAAAAATTCTACCCGTATTGCGGATTAGAATTCCTTATTTTTTTAAATTTCTCTTAATACAAGATTAATTTTTTGTACAATAGAACCATATCGCAATGGCATTTAGGAACCGTTTGTCCTGTTATGTTTGCGAAAGGGTTTTTGCTCCACAACAAATGGCACGAATAGTTAGGGATGAACATGCTGCTGTCGGCGAATTTGCAATTTATCGACGTGACGCATTCAACTTACCAGCACTTACCGTAACCGTGCAAGCGAGACTATGCATTAACTGCAATCAGTCCATCCTTGATCAAATATTGTTAATGGAGCGTTATCCTTCTTGCCTAAGATTAACCGTATTGACACAAACTGCGAATCATAGTTGCGTGATCTGTAATGGTGTACGTAATATACACAGGCTTTGAGTTGAATGCAGAGTCAACGTTTTTGTATCACTGAATATTTATATTGCAGAAGATGTGAGATCTTGCCAACATCACTTAGATGATCAAGGCTTCATTTTGTCGCCATTGTTGTCTAGCTTACGCTTCATTAACAGGCCCTACATTATAAACGGTCAGCAACTTCATGCTTTTTTGCAGGGACTTCGCAGCGTGGCAATGAATTCAACGAGATTTGATGACGAACACAGTTTTACAGATTAAGAATTGCACTCTATTTCTCCTATTTCAAAGGAACAGTTTGTTGAACTTTTAACTTTTTGCGATCCAGTACCTTGTCAAGGTGGCCATAGGTATATAACAAAAAAGGACCTTCTAATGTTCTTGCGTGAGTTGCGACAGGGACTTACTGATGATTTCTTGAAGTTGATGTTTCAGTATTCAAGCCGACAAGCTGTAAGTCTTGCTGTCACTACTGTCAGACAGTCCTTGATACTACGATTCATACCTGGCAATACTGGCTTTGAGTCAATTACCCCAGAAGAATATATCGAACGACATGTGCCTGAGTTTGCAAATGAGCTGTACAATCTGAATCCAGATATTCCAAGAGTTATCGTTTACATTGACAGTACCTACAGTTACATCGAAAATAGTAGCAACTTCTGCACTTTGCGACAGTCATATTGTGTGCATAAAGAACTGGCTAGAGAATTGCTACAGAGAGCTCGGGAGGGAAACGTCCTTCAACCACTCGTAGAAGAGGAAAAGCTGCAAGCCAGAAATGCTCCGAGGTCGACGCGCTTGAGCTCTCAGCATGTGCAAGACATTCCACGTTTAACGTTGGAATTTTTGAGAGACTTGACTGTTGGAGTTCATCAGGTCAACTTAGCTTCAGGATACATCCAAGATAAGCTGCAAAGAGAGGAGCAGGAAGAGCTTCAATTGGAAGACTTGCGTCATGCGCAGATGATCTCAGAGCCAGGATTGATAAGAGTCAGAGTCTTTTCACAATTCCATAATGCGGCCAAACATCAACTTTAGATTTCATATGTGCCTATTGAAGACATGGAACATGACGCTCAAGATGAAAATGATCCTAATCCTATCCAAGATTACTATTGTACGTGCCTATCTGGCGCGCGAACCCTTGGCTCATGTGCACATGTTGCTACCGTATTATGGTACATTGGCTATGCTCGAAACAAAAATAATGTTCGTTATCCTTCGACATCGCTTCACAATGTGATCATGGACGCTGCTCACAGACGAGAACAAGAAAACCCAAAGTAAACTGACCTTTTTGAGCTTCAAAGTTTTGAATTAGATTTTCCTGAAAGCTATTTGAGTATGCAAAGTAATAACAATATTTATTGCTTCACCAGAGGTTATCTAGCCATTTCTAGAGCTTTTGAAATAATATTATTGATCAGCAGGTTCGAAACTACAAAATGTCAGTCGGACAGCCTAATGGGCATGATCGGTGACTGTTACGCCAAACAGTTACCACTTGTCTTTCTTAATACTATGTAAAATGGAACTTCGGTGCTGTTCCGACGACTACCGTTATATTTTCCGACCTCGAGCCCCCGATATTATTGGTTGGTAGGTCAAAAACTACAAAATGTCAGTCGGACAGCCTAGTGTGGATGACTTGTGAGCTTTACGCCAAACACTTACCACTTCTCATTTTATCTATTTTAAAACCATGCAAAAACGAACTTTAGTGCTGCACTGATGGCTATCTTGTTTTATCTGGTTTAATACCATGCAAAAACGAACTTTGGTGTTGCACTGACGGCTATCGTTCCATTTTCCGACCTTCGGACGTCGATATTATTGATCAGCAGGTTCGAAACTACAGTGGGCATGATCGGTGACTGTTGCGCTAAACATTTATCACTTCTTTTCTTAATACCATGTTAAAGAGAACTTGTGTGCTGCTCCGACGGCTACCTTTATATTTTCCGACCTTGAGACCCCGATATTATTGGTTAGTTGGTCCAAAACTACAAAATTTCAGCCGGACAGCCTAGTGAGGATGACTTGTGAGCTGCGCGCCAAACAGTTACCACTTCTCATTTTATCTTTTTTAATACCATACAAAATTGAACTTTGATGCTGCACTGACGGCTATCGTTTCATTCTCCAACCTTCAGACCTCGATATTATTCATCAACAGGTCCGAAACTACAAAGTGTCAATCGGAGAGCATCGTGGTCATGATCAGGGACTGTAGCGCCAAACAGGTACCACTTTTCATTTTATCTTTTTTAATTCCATGCAAAAGCGAACTTTGTTGCTGCACTCACGGCTATCGTTTCATTTTCCGATCTTCGTACCTCGACATTATGCATCAGTAGGTCCGAAACTATAAAATGTCAGTCGGACAGCCTAGTGGACTGCTCCTATGAGCGATGCGCCAAACACTTGTTGAGTGTCTGTGGCACCTCCCTTTGCTGAACGAAAATCGACATTTGAGCCGTTTTTTCCGAAAAACTGTCCATTTTTTCGCTCTTTAACATGAATTTTCGTGATCAGGAGATCGAAAGCTATAAAATATCTCAGTTTGGGAAGATTTGGCCGTGACATTGTTTCAATGTATTTTGTACGGGGTCCTTTTTACATTAAAAGTTTTAAGGTTAAGTGTATTTTTATTTAAAGGGATTTGATGCACTTTTTTCTATACGGTATTATTATTTGTAGTAGCAGTATGAGAGAACTTGCGCTGTCAGTAACTAAATAGTATTCGGAATCCTCTAAAATTATATAGCAGTTTTTTAGTTAGTGATCTGACAAATTCAACGCCTTATTTTTTTCGTTTGCTATAATTTAAATGCATTTTTGTGGGGCTCCAACCTTAATAATAATTAGTTAAAAATTATATATTTAAAAAAAGGTAATCATAATCTTGTAAACTTACGTCAGTTTTAAATATTGCGAAACTATTTAGTTGTTGATAGTGCTAACTCAGAGTCCCCCCACGCCGTGAAAACGGATGACATTTATTAAAATTATAGTTAGTATTCTGTCATATTCAGCGTCTTATTTTTAGTTTGCTCTAATTTAAAAAAGAAACAAAAAAAAACATCTAAAATTTTATTTTATATATCCAGCTAAAAAGGCACTGCTTTTCTCGTGGTCCGATGAGGAAAACGAATTTAAAGACGAAACGTTTTTAAAACGAATAAGTTTATGTCAGAATTATCGCCCGAAAATAATCCGATATATTTGAGCATGCCCCGGACTTCAAGACTAAGTTATTCTCCGGTGAACTTGGAGGAGTAGGAACTATTGGAGCTATTGGATAACGCTGCTGAGGCGTCTAACGCTTTCAGGAGAGCCAGAATTACAAGAACGTATTAGGCTATTGGAGGATCAAAGAAAAGATAAAGAACAAAATATAGCCCAAATATCAGACCCGGCTACATCAACACGAAAACCGCGCATAGTGAGAAAAAAAAATAGTAGCTGATCGTTACTATATCGTGAAAGACAGCGGGGTAGAGGTGCTATAATATTCTCCATCGATGGACAAATTACACTGGTCAACAAAATGTGACCTATGTGCTCATGGAATGAGATATGTCATTTTCAGAGTATTTTTTTGTG